>BJBW01010162.1:184531-207850 GCA_004320125.1 Scolopax mira
AACCCCTCCAGGGATGGGGCAGCCACAGCTTCTCTGAGTGAGAATGCTCCTGGGAGGAGGTCTGGATGGCTGGTGCTTTTGCGGGGGGCTGGGGGATGCTGACCACCATCTGTCTGTCCTGCAGGTGCGGGAGATCCTGCTGCAGGCCTCCCAGCAGGGTCCTGAGGCAGAGATGCCCACAGCCCCCCGGCCAGGTGAGCAGCCCCTCTCCCCAGAAAAGCTCCGTGCTGGGGCAGGGCAGGGCAGAACCCCTCTCTCCAGGCAGGAGGAGATGATGGAGGCACTTCTCCTGCCCAGGGAAGGTCCTGTCGCTGGACAGTGAGGCGCTGCAGGGGCTGGAGCAGCTGCTGAACCAGGCCTGTGGTGGGTCGGACTGGATGGAGTTGGCCAAACGCCTGGGGCTCTGCAGCCTGGTGGAGACCTTCAAGGACACCCCCTCGCCCAGCGTCAGCCTCCTGCGCAGTTACGAGGTCGGTGGCCCTTTCGGGGTCCTCCCCATGTCTGTTCCCCACCACCACCACCACCATTGTCCTCTCTCTCTCTCCCCACAGCTGGCGGGGGGCAGCCTGGGGGGGCTGCTGGAGGCGCTGGACTCCATGGGGCTCCGCAATGCTGTGAGGATGCTCCACAAAACCGAGGCGCTGGAGAAGCTGCAAAGCACAGGTAGGGGGCAGTTGGGTGGGTTGGTGGTGATGATGGGGGGGGGTGGGTGTCCCTACTTCCCCCCCCCCCTTCCCCCATGGCTGACAGCCCCCCGCCTTGCTTTGCAGAGCTGAAGGAAGACAGTGCCTATGGCAGCGAGTCGGTGGAGGAGGAACAGGCGCCCACGCTGGCCCTGAAGCCGGAGCCGGGGGGCGAGCTGCCCCACAGCCAGCAGCCACAGGTGCATTGAGGGGGCTGGAAGCCCCCACACCCACCTAGGGCAGGGAGGAGGATGAGGAGCCCCCCTCCCCAACCCTGCCCTGCTCACACAAGTGCCTTCTGGACTTGGGGTCCAGCTGCCTGGACTTGGGGGTGACGGGATGCAGCTGGCTCCTGCCCCCCCCCCCCCCCCCTTNNTCCTGCCCCCCCCCCCCCGCTCTTATTTAATGGTCCCTCTTCTGAATAAAGGGACACAGTTTCCATCAGCCTTTGCCCTCCGTCTCTCCAGTCCTGGGGGGGGGTGTCTGTAGTGATCCTCCCCCCCCAAAACAAGCCCTGCCTGGGCTGTCCCCCACCCTGGGGGAGAAACCACAGCGCACACAAGAAGCGAAGAGCAAGTTTTTTACTTCAGTAACTGAGAGAAGAAGCTGTACAAAGGTTTTTTTTTCCCCCCTCAAGCCGCCTGGGGCAAGGGTGGATTTTTATTTTCTCTAGATATTTTTCTTTTTTTCTTTTTTTTTTTTTTTTTTTTTTTTTTTTTTTTTTTGCAATAGACTCAAAAGAGCAGAATAAAAAGTTTTGACACATTCGCAAAGTCAGTGCTGAAACCAGCCAGGGTCCTGGGTGGCCCAGAACAGGGTGTGTGCCAGCTCTGCCCCCCTCCCCTGCCATGACCCCCCCCCAAAAAAAACCCTGGAGCCCTTCTGCTCTCCCTGGACCCCCCCTCCCTGCAGCCACCCTCCACCACCAGCACCTTGATCCAGCTGAGCATCCTCCAGCCCACCCTGGGGGTGGTGGTGGGGTTGGGGGGGGGAGTTGCCTCATCCCACCCCCTCCCCTTGGCAAAGAGGGAGCCCATGGCTGAGGAAGGGGCTGCAGCAACGAGGACCGCACAGGGTTTGCAAGGACCTGGCCATGCAGAGGAGAAATGGCACGGGAAGGAAGGCTGGCTCCAGCCCCACAGGGCAATGGGGAGCCCTAAGTAAGTCAGGGGGTGTCACCTCCCCACTGGAAGTACTTACATCCTGCCCACCCCCCTGTACCCCTCAACATGCCCTGGGTACGATGCTGACACCCACACGGGGCTACTCCAGGCTGCTGGGGGAAGTCATGAGGCCACCAGCATGTCAGCAATGGGTGCTGCCATCCCAACGGTGCCTCCTCGGTGCCAGCAGCCACAGGGCTGGCTCTCTCCAAAGGGTTGCTGGTGCCAGAGCAGGGCTCCAGCAGGAGCACGGTGGGGGGCAACAGGATGGGGGGGACTCGATCTCCCCCTGCCCCCCAGAGTCCATGTAAAAACCTTATTCCCCCAAAGGTCAGTGCCTACAGGACATGGCTGGATGCGTGGTTTTGTTTTGTTTTTTTCCCCCCAAACAGTTCCCCAAAAAGCATCAAAAGTAACCCCCCCCCCAAAAAAAAAAACCCCAAACCCTCCCTGGTGGTCAGCTCGATCTGGTACTAAAAAGTGCAAAACTGTATCACAAAAACCGTTCAAAAGTTGTAAGAAAGCAGAGAGGGGGCAGGGAGGGGGGGGCCATGTGCCATCACCCTGGCCCCCAGCCCCAGCAGAGGGGACAGGCCAGGGCTGGACCCTCGTGTCTGTGCCCCCCCCTCACCCCATGGCACGATGGAGCTGGAGAAAAAGCGGCCGCTGGCTTCGTTTTGCTGCATTTTTGCCTTTTTTTTGTTTTTTTAAAACCACTGAAGAATTGAGCCCGGTGGGTGGGTTGGGGTTGTTCCCCTTCCCTAGGGTGGGGGGGGGCTGTGTGTGTGGGGGGGATAGTCCTGCAGCCCAAGGAGGGGTGGGCAAGGACCAGGGGGACCTGTCCTGCTCTGCCACCATCTCCGGCCTCGCTGGTGCTGGTGGCCGACGAAGAGCTGTCACCTCCCCCAGCAGAAGATGGAGGGTCTGCATCTCTGTGCTGCAAGGCCTCCACCCCAGCACCCGGGGTGGGGTGGGGGGGAGCAGGAAGGGGCTGATGCCCCTTTGCTTACGACTTGGGGGGGGGGCCGGGGGGCTGGCGGCCGGCCCGCTCCGAGATGTTGCGCTTCACCTTGGTGGCCACGGCCCCGGCGGGGGTGGGCTCGGCGTTGAGAGAGGGGCTGGAGCGGGATTTTTTCAGCCCCTCGTCCTCTCCACCTGCTGCATCGAAGAGGGTGGACTCGAACGCTGCCAGGTCCTCGGAGCCAGCCTTCAGCTTGGCCCTCAGCAGCATGGCATAGGTACCGTAGCGTGATTTCTAGAGGGGGGGGCACAGAGCAGCAGAGAGAGGGGGTGGTGAGATGGGTACTGCTCCCCAAACCAGCATCCCAGGGCAGGGGGGATGCTCCTGCTCCCTCTCTCCCCCCAAACCAGCATCCCAGGGCAGGGGGGATGCTCCTGCTCCCTCTCTCCCCCCAAACCAGCATCCCAGGGCAAAGGGGATGCTCCTGGTCCCTCTCTCCCCCCAAACCAGCATCCCAGGGCACAGGGGATGCTCCTGGTCCCTCTCTCCCTCCAAACCAGCATTCCAGGGCACAGGGGATGCTCCTGGTCCCTCTCTCCCCCCAAACCAGCATCCCAGGGAACAGAGGGGATGCTCCTGGTCCCTCTCTCCCCCCAAACCAGCATCCCAGGGAACAGAGGGGATGCTCCTGGTCCCTGTCTGTCTCTCTCCCTTCCTCCCTCCCCCAGAACTAGCATCCCAGGGCAGGGGGATGCTTGCAGTTCCTCTCTCCCCCCAAACCAGCATCCCAGAGCAGGGGTGATGCTCCTGGTCCCTCCCTCCCCCAGAGCCAGCATCCCAGGGCAGGGGGGATGTTCCTGGTCCTTGGTGACAGCACTGACACAATGCAATTCAGCCAATGGGGACAGGGGTCCATCACTCAGGATGGCCCAAAAAGGGCAGAGGGTCTCCCAGCTCACCTCAAACTCCAGATACTCTTCCTTCTGCTTCAGCTCCTCATACTCCTTTCCCTTCACTTTCTTCTCGGGCAGCGAGGAGCGATGCTCCAGCAGCTCCGACGACATTGTCTTGAACTTGGTCTCATGGCTCTTCACCTGCTCCTCCTGGGGAAGGAGAAGGCTCCATGTCAGTGTCCCATTCTGCCCCCCCAGCAGTGTGACCCAGCCAGGCTCAGAACAGGTTGTTTTTCCCCTGTTAAGTCCAGCCAGGATCTCAGCTTCTGCTACGGAGTTTGGGTTCTTTTAAGTGATAGGCAAAATGACAAGCCCTGGGGGGGGGCAATCTGCTCCCACCTCACCGGAGGGTGGCTGAAGTCTTAAAGCAGAAGAATTTAATCCCCACTAAAACTAGGCTGGTGTGGTTTTTTATTGGTTTTTGTTTTGGTTTTTTTTTTAATCCTTTCTGCTCCATGAATAACTGCCCTGGCACACACGAGTGCCAGCTAATCCCCCCGGCCAGTTGCCTCTCGAGGTCCTGGCCCTGGCAGGACCCTGTAAGCTGTGTTCTTCATGGTCTGAGTCCACGGCCTGTCTCCCATCCTTGCTGCCAGGAACAAAACCTTGCTGCTCATCCCCAACCTCAAAACTCCCTTATTCTGTGTCTCCCCAGCCATGTCCCCTCGGCTCTGCACCCCACTGGGCCTGTGGGTCCATCCACAGGGACAGTGCCACCAGTAGACCCTGGCGGGGTCTGTCCCGTGCTCACAGCTAGCCCCCCATACCGTGGCCCACCTGCGACAGCCTGGTGCAGGAGCTGGGCAGCAACGGGCGGCTGAACTTC
This sequence comes from Scolopax mira, assembly GCA_004320125.1. NCBI lineage: Eukaryota > Metazoa > Chordata > Aves > Charadriiformes > Scolopacidae > Scolopax > Scolopax mira. Next base: position 189,118 of record BJBW01010162.1, read on the forward strand.
TTCTGGGAGCCGATGGCTGCGGGGAAGGGTGGCGCAGAGAACATGGCTGCCACCACATTGATGCGCGTGATCCACGAGTGCATCTGTTCGGGGTTCCTGGGGAGAGAGGCCAAACCACAGGCGGGCTCTAAGTGGCACTAGCCATGTCACAGCCAGAGGGACCTGCCCTGCAGATGAGACTCCAGGTCCCCCAGGTCTAGCCCAGGCCAGGTATGGCATCTGTGGCTCAACCCCAACCACTCGGGCCATCGCGACCTCATCATGGTGGGAAGAAGAGCTGGGACAAAGCGCAGCATTGACACCCCTTCCTCCCAGAAAGAGCCAGGACAGGAGAGAGCAACGAGGCCCTGAGCCCCATCCCACCCTCCACCCCAGTCAGATGAGCCCCAGCGTGGGGTGCAGCCGGGAATCCTGAGGGACTCACTGTGCTTGGAAGAGGAAGACCCTCCAGTCAGCTGTCCTGAGGTAGAAGACGTTGGGTCGCTTGCTATAGTCTGATGCTCGTGTGGCAAGCGAATGGTGGATGCTAATGGCGTTCTTCAGCTCCTCTTCCGCCAGCGCCTTCCCCGGCTTATACTCCTCCTGCCAGTCACAGGGAGTTTCAGAGCCACTTTATGGATGTGACCCACCACCAGACAGCTCCAGGAGACCCCAGGGACTGCTGGAGAGTGCTGGCAGTGATGGAGCTCAGGGATCACCCTCCACCAGGCTGCTGCATGCTCTATCCGTGGGGAGAGGCTTCACGTTGGGCTTGGAGCACCATTGGTGGGCTTGGAGCACCACGGTGGTTGCTCCCCACTGCCCCGCAGCTGGGGCAGAGTGTGTGCCTGCAGAAAACTGCATTTGCAGCCTCAACATCCATCATCCTCCCACCCCCCAGCCCAGGGCAAAGACCCCGGTGCCTCCCCTCTCCCCACCCAAGCCCCCACACGCCGGGCCCTCGGTTGGCAGCCTCTTCCACCACCCAGTCCAAGCCCAAGAGTGCCAGAAGCAGAGGTGCCACCAGGTCCCCAGGCCATGGTTCAAGCAGGATGGGTTCTGTGATGCATGGGACCTCCCCCCCACCCCACTCCCCACTCCGGTTTGGGGACAATCCCTCTCCCTGGCAGGGACACAGATGTCCCCATCACCACCTACCTTCTGCAGGTAGAGAATCATCCCCTTCAGGATGGCGTGGAAGGGCTTCCAGCCGCGCTTCCCTCGGGGCGCTGCCAGGAAGGAGAGAGCATCCCAGACATCAGCCTCCAGCTGGGAGGGGGTGGGAAGCCATCTTCCCCCCCCCTTCCCCATCCTCCTCCCTCCTCATCCTCCTCCAGCCAGCCCTGCCACGGTGCACGTCACCCCACCCCGGGGACAGGCGGCACGCCAGGATTGTCCCCGCGCACCTGAGCCCGGCTGTGCTGGCCACGTGGCTGGCAGATGGTGCTGCTGGCAGCCAGGGATGGGGGGTGGGGGGCCATTTTGCCCCCCCACAGACCCCCAGGGCCATCACTGCTGCGCTCCCGGCTCGCACTTGGCTTCACCACTGCTGCCCTGCACGGGGACAGGGCAGTGCTGCCCGCCAGGTAATGCCAGCTTTGGAGGGCAGCTGCATCTAATCAGATCAGGGTGGCATTAGAAGACCGAGGGCTTAGAGGGGATTTTTTCATGGTGGAAAGGGTGAAGGTGCCCGGCAGCATCCAGCCAGCAGCAGCCCCACTGCGCCGCTCCTTTGCCTTCATCCCCACCTCCTCATCTGCCCCTGGCCCAGGGGCCATCTCAGCCCCTGGCCAGCCCTGACGGTGGGGGCGGATGGGCAGGGAGCAGCTTTCAGGTTCCCCAGCCTGGGGGCTGAATTATGCCCAGCACAGGGCACGGGGTGGGGGGGTGATGCTAGAAGCTGGCACGATGCTGCAGTCAGACATAAGGTCATTGCCCTGCTCCCCGTGGGGTTTCTGGAGCTCCATGGGGTGTCCCTCCTGTGGGCTCCCCGGGCACCTACTTTTCTTGCAGTCGGGATCAGCGTGGATCTTGCGCACCAACAGTCCGTGCTTGTAGGTGGCAATGCTGGAGTCTTGGGAGAAGTCCAGGAAAGGGTTACTGCAGCTGCTGATGCGCTTGATGGACTTCGGGTTGGGGTCCGCCAGCTCCGAGAGGGACTTCCTCAGCTCCTCCTCGTCTCTGCCCGGCACAGAGTTGGGTGGGGAAAGGGTTTGTCACCTGGTGCCACCATTTTTAGGCCTGGCTTCTGAACGGCTGGCCAAGAGGGGCAGACCAGTGTCCCATCACCACTGGAGAGCATCCCAAACCCACCTCTACCCCTCTAGGCTGGCAGCTGGGGGGCTGCCTGGACCCTCGAAAGACAGGCATGGGGGCATCTTTGCTGCTTCCCCAGGCAGCGAGGAGCATTTTTGGACAGGGCTGGGACTGATGGTGGCCAAACCGATGAGCCATGGAGGAGCAGTGGCCTGGGGTTGGGCACCACCACAGCCCCCCCAGACCTGTGGTGTAGAAGCTCACAAGCAGAAGCCAGAGTCTAGAGGGAACCCACCCCCAAAGAGAGACCCAGGTTGGGGTCCCCACCCCTTTGGGGCAGTAGCCAGGCTGTGGGGCTCCGAGTCACCAGCAGGGAGCCCGCAGTGGGGAGTCATCGGGGTGACACTGGGGCTCCAGGTCGTGACCCCCTCAGGCTACATCGGTACCACTTCCCCCCCCCCCAGCACAGCAGGAAGATGTGGGAGCCCAAAGCTGCTGCCTTCCCCCTCCCTCAGACCCGCTCGCTGCTAATTAAACCCCTCAGCATCTGCCGGCGTCTCCATGGCAGCAGCCCGAGCGCATTGGCTCAGCGCTGGCGGTACCGCCGGGCTGATTAATCCCTGCAGCGCGGGCGCTGCCGCTCCTGCTGCTGGAGATGGCAGCTGTGGGCGATGGGTGCGGGCACCCTGCGGGGCCCTGGCACAGCCACAGACCCCCTACAGCCTGCCCGCTCCCACCCCAAGCACGGCCACTAAGGCACAAAGCGATGCCAAAGCTGCTGAGGGCATCCAGGGGTTACTCTGCAGGCACCCCCCCCCCCCCCCCAGCTCATCTCACATCCTCACAGCCCCACGGAATCACAGCCTCTAGGGCAGGGTGATGTGGAGGGGAGGGCAGCAGGGGTGAGGAAGCCCCCCCATGCCAGCAGGCTGGCCCTGCTGCCCCCTCCAGCACCGGGAAATATCATCCCCCCCATGAAGGATACTCACATGGCCCACTGCAACTTCTCATTCTTGATGGAACCGTATAGCGCCTGCGGAGAGAAGAACAGGGGATCAGCAGGAAGATCCTGGTGCCAGGTCAGGGGAGCTGCTGCGGGGACAGAGGGGACATGCCAGGCCAGCTCAGGGGCACCGGAGGTCAAGGTAGCCCCAGGTCAGTTCATCCTGGTCTGGCCCCATCCTGGCCTGGCTTTTATTTTGGGGCTGGAGGTACCTTCTCCCAGGCACACGGGACCTGCAAACCCACAGGCACCCTGGGCACAGTGTTGGGACATGGTCCTGGCTGTTTCCCCTCCCTCTCTGCCAGCCCACAACAGTCAAACAGCGTTGGCACCATGACAGCGAGGAGTGCCAAATGTTTCCAGTCCCTTGGGACATCCACTTCCCGCTCCAGGGTGTCCCAGGCTGGCCATAGGGATGGTCTTCAGGAGGCCCAGGCCCCAGGAGAGCAAGCCTTTGGGGCTGGACTCTGACAGTGCATGCCTGCACCCTGCCCAGTGGGACTTCAGCATCTCCAGTAGCTCCATGCCACGACACACCACAGCCAGTGACCTCCCCGCCATCAGTCCTGGGCTGGCAGAGGTGGGCATGTGGCAGCACCCAGTGGTCCACAGCGATGTGATGCTCCCATGGGAGGCTGCCTGGGACCTTCAGGAAAGGCTTCAGCAGGGCACTGACCCTGGAACTTGCAGAGACACTGCCATGCCATCACTCATGAAGACCTCAAAGGACCTCGTGGCTGGTCAAGGCAGGATGGGTGTTGCTTTGCTACTGCTCGGGGTGGTGCTGGGTTGTCCCTACCCCCCTTCCCCAGCACCTCCTGAGCTCCTTGACAGCCCAAACACCACCAAGTTGAGCAAGGCAGGACCTGTTGCCTGCATCTTGGCACAGAAACAAGCTGAGCCCCTCTGGAGGGGGATGCTCCTGCTCCCAAGTGTTTGTCCGGTCTGAGCTGGGGGCAAGCCAGGAGCGCTCGGCAGCCTGGGAGGCTCCGGAGAGGATTTCAACACAAGGCTGGGAGATGGCTCCAGAGCAAGATCTGGAAGGCATCATCCTCGGAGGAAAATAATCAAGGCTCGCACAGGCTGTTCAGGCAGCTGTCAGCATCCATCACCGGGCCAGAGGCTGCTGCTGGGAGATCTTGCTGGTGGCTGAGAAGGTACAACCGGAGGCGGGCAGGGGAAGCCGGCCAGCAGTGTCTGGAGAAGGGACATCCATCACTTCCCCGAGGGGAGCAGCAAGGGGATGGAGCAAGGACCTGGCTCCTCCTGCATTTCCCCCTCGGGAAAACCCTGGCGCAGCATCCTCTGGTTTCTCAGGATTCACCCCAATTTGCAGGCAGAAAATTCAAGGGGGGTTGACTTGTCTCTTGGGAAGGCTCACGGAGGGGGATTAGATACCACCACCCACCCCATCCTGCCCCATTTGTGCAGCCCCTGAGGTGTGAGCAGGGGGGGTACCCACAGCAAGGCACCTGGAGGAGCAGGGGTTGCAAAGAGACCTAGAGAAGAGGCTGGGAGGAAAAGAAACAACCCCAAGTCCTGCAGAACATCAACTGGGAGCAGAGTGGGGAGAGAGAAGCAGGAGTCTGGGAGTGACGTGGGTGACAAGGAACAGCCAAGGGAAAAAGAAGAGAAGGGATCTCACTCACCGGCCGAGAGAACCCGAGAACCCACAGACACACACCCCCCACCAAAAAAAAAAAAGAAAGGAGACTGGGAAAAGGGGCAGAGAGTTTTCCAGTGGGGACTGGAAACTGTGGGAAAAGCTCCTCAGAAAAAGCAGGCGGGATGGGACGCGTGTGGCTTGGCTTCCACCCGGCTCAGACATGATGCAGAGAGGGGTCGTGGGCCAGCTAAGGATTTTGGAGGACAGGGTGAGGTGCTGCGAGAGGAGACCGTGGCCCCCAAGCCCCCAGCCCCAGGCAGGAGGATTGCTGCTAAACACTGGGTGAAGGATGTCGGGAGATGCTGGAGGAGCAATTCTGGGTGGCAACGGTGACGGAGACCAGCCGGGTAGAGCATCATGCTCCAAAAAAAACCCCCACCAAAACCACGGGCTCTGGGGCTGGTGGTGCACACTTCAAAATCTGAACTGCCTCGTGGCTTCAGAAGGCTCCAACTGTCCTGCTACCAGACCTGAGAGCACCCCACGAGCCACCTACCCCCAGCTCCGAGACGGGGAGCAGGGCGTGCGTGGGGGACAGTGAGAGGGAAAGTGGGGGCTGCCGGGTGGAGCGGGGGGGGTAAGGAGTGAGGTTGAGAGTGCAATACAAAGCTTTACATCTACACTTAAACCCTGCCAAGACTCTGCTTGGCTAAACGCCATCCCCCAGCCGAGGCTGGTCTCGGGAACAAAGCTGGTGGCCTCAGCCCAAGTCCTAGCTGAGAAGATGCATTCCAGCCACAAAGCCCGTCCCTCCGCTCAACTCCAGGCTCTTCGGGCCGTTTCTGCTGGGGGAAGGTGGTGTGGGATCACACAATCCCACCGGACACTGGTTTCAACCTGCCTTCACTCCAGGGATTCATTCCCACCACCCAACCCCAGGGCCGAGAAGATGAGCAGCTCTGAACTTGCCAGCACTGCCCAACAGGGAGCAGGGCGCTAGCCCCCGGCCACCAGGGGTGACCCACAAGCGTGGTTGGGGTTTTTCTGTCATGGTCAGGCTATGAGATCAGGGCTACAGCATGGGAGGCCATCCAGCTCTGCCCTAGAACATGCCGGAGAGAGCCTAGGAATACACCATCCCAGAGGGATTTCTAACGGAACCAACAACATCTTTCTTTGGTGCCTTTCCCTCCCAAAAGCTGGTTGAGAAAACCAGTCCCGGAATCCTGCTCTAATAAACATCTCCAGGAGGGGTTGGGAGCTGAACTGGGCAAGAGGCTCCGATGCTCCAGCCTTGGAGCCAGCCCCGCTGGGGACAACCCTACAAAAACAGGTCAAGGAGAAGACATGTCCCCTTCAGCTCCCCCAGCCCAGAGGGGAGATCCAGTGCTGGTTTGGGGACCAAGCTGGCCTGGACACAGCTTTGGCACAGACAGGACCCCAGCCCAGTCACTCAAGTAAGAGAGGAGGGTTAAGGCAGGAATTCAGGCATTCAGCAGAGGCTTTTAACCCTTTGTGGGTTCCAGACACCATCCTCTTCCCAGTCTGCTGGTTTCCTGGGCTAAGCAACAGTGCTCCAGGCTCTCAGAGCTGCAAGATACCCCCCAGAAAGATCAAGGCTCCCCTTCCTCCTGCCAACCCTGTGACCAGCCAGGGCCGATGGGACGTTCTGGGAGAGGGACTTCACAGCCAGCCAGCAAGCCCCCTCCCTGCAGTCGTTCCCCCTCTCGTCCTGCCTGGCAGCACTTCAAATATACGAGAGCTCAATTGTTCACTTTCCCCAACTTTTTTCCCCTTTTTCCCTTTTTCCACACCCAGCCACAAAGCTCTGCCAGGTCCCCCAGCCCCTCCAGCGGCGCGGATACGAGCGGCACTGCCCCCGATCAGGGATGTTTATCAGTGGGAACCAAACCTCTGTCAGGTCCCTTATTCACCTCCACAGCCCCCCTGCCGCCCCCCCAACCCATCCTCAAGAACAACTCATCACCTGGCAGGCACCAAGCCTGCTGCGCACACCCCCTCTGTGTGTGTCCCCCCCCTCCCCTCCACTGCAGAGGGGCTCCTGCCTGCACACAGAGCAAGGGGAACACGGGGGACAGATTTTTTCCCCCCCCCCAATCGGGTGGGTGTCCTAAGTGTCACCTTCCACCCTGCCGCAGACAGCGGGCGACAGTGACCCATCCCTGCCCCACACTTTTGGCTTAACACCACCCCCCCGGCATCTTTTTAAAAAGAAAAACAACACATTCCTTGCCCGGCCCACCCCCAGGACGACCCCTCTGTCCCCTCCCAGCCCCGGGAACATCTCTCCCTTCCATCCTCCCCTCTTGCCATCCGAGTGCGTCACAACTTAATGCTGCCCCCAGACCGTACTGCGCTATGACAGCGTCACGGCCCCCACGGCCCCCACCCGATGGCGGGTCTCCACCGAGGCGGGGGTGGCTCCGGGGTACCCCTGTTTTCCCCCAGCCTCCCCACAACACACCGGGGAGGCGGACACACCAGGCAGGACTCTCCTCTCGCTGCTACACCCAAGGTGGGCACCCCACGGACCCCCAGTCGCTTCTCCCCCCCCAGGACAGACACACACCCGTGTAACACCTCCGAAACACGGGATGCGAGCAAGCTCTTGGCTGTAAAAAATTCTTTTTTTTGGGGGTGTGTGTGTATGTCCAGGCAGCCACTCCTTCCTCTCCAGCTCTGCTCTGGGGGGATGGAGCCGGGGCTGAGGGGGGGGCTGCCCCTCGGCTCTCCCCCCACCGTCCCCCTCCTCCCCAGCCTGGGGCTCAGCACAGCCCTTGGCGACGAGCCCGCAGAGCTTGTCACTTACACTAAGCCGGAGGGGCCGGTCCCAGCGGTACGGCTCTGTCCTGGATTCTTCTCGCCGCGATATTGGGTTTTTTTGGGGTTGGTTTTTTTTTTAATTTCTTTTTCGAGCCAGCCTTGCTGTCAAGCCCTCCTAAGCGGCGCAATGTCACCCGGGGCTCGCCGTGCTCCCTCTCTACACACACATTCCCCCCCCCACACCTCCTCTTTCCCCGTTCCCGGGGTTGGGGGGAGGATGGCAGGGCTGAAAAAGGGGGGACTCTCGGGGGGACGGACGGACGGACTGGGGGGGTGAGCTGATGGGGACCCGTCTCCGCAGAAAGCGGGCAAGGGAGGGAGCTGGCTGCTCTCGCTACATCCACGCCAGGCTTGAGGCACTCGCAGCTGTCTGGCTGTGTCCGTCCGTCCGTCCGTATCCCCGACGGGGCGCTGCGCATCCCACCCCCCCACCTCCCCCTTCTCCCCCGGGGCGGGGGGGGGGGGATTGGCGCCGCTTACCGGCTTCTTCTTGCGGCGGTTCTGGAGGCGGCTGACCACTAGGTCGGTGTAGAGCACCGGCTTGAGGGTGCGGGAGCGCTGGGGCCAGCCGTAGCAGAAGGTCTCCACGCCGCGGTAGTTGCGGCCGTAACGCACCGAGCACATGGAGCGGGACCGCATGCGCCCCGCGCTGCTGTTGATGCTGTTGACCCCAATCATCCTGCCGGCGGCGGCGGGGGTCGAGGGGGAGGGAGGGGGGGCGGCGGGGATGCCCGGCGGCCCTGCCCGGCCCTGCCTGCCGCGGCCCGCTCCGCCGCCGCCGCCGCCTGTTGAAGCCGGGCCGGGCCGGGCAGGGCTCGGCGGCGGCCGCCCGACAGAGGCGGAGCCCCGCCCCGCCCCGTCCGCCGCAGCCAATGGCGAGCCGCGGCGCCCAGCCGAGCCGAACCGAGCTCAGCCGAACTTAGCCGAAGGGAGCGGAGCCCCGCCGAACCCCGAGAGGGGCCGAGCCGAGCTCAGCCGAACATAGCCGAACCGAATGGGGCCGAACAGAGCCCAGCCGGACCGAGCGCCGGGCATCCCGCCTGGAGGGACACCGTCCCTGGCGCTGATTCCACAGGAGCTGGACCCTCCTGGGGCTGGGGGGGTGGGTGGTGACACCTCAGAGGCTTCCTGAGCTCCATGGGGCACCTCCACCCCGTGCCGCGTTCAGAGCTGCTGCTGCTCTGACCAGGGACCTCCCAAAGGGCTGAGCTGGTAGATCTCAGACCTCGCATCTTCAGTGCCCACCCCATATATTTAACCCTCCTGCCCATTCCTTCGAGGTCAGGAGAAAAAAGAAAAAAAAAAAAAAGAAAAAATAAAGATCAGAGCCTTCACCTGGCTGGTGAAGGACAAGACGTAGATGCTCCAGGCTGTTCCCATGAAGAAGCAAAGGGCTGGGTGGGCATCCTTGCAGAAGGCATGAGGATCGATGCGTAATTCAGTTAGGCTCGACTGAGCAGGAGATGCGGCCAGTGGAGAAGGGGAAATTTTCCACTCTGTCTTGGCACAGCCGTGGCCGGGGCAAAGCCTGTGATGGAGGTGGCATGGATGCCCGGCCCATCAGATGCGCTGGGCTCCCCCAGAGGCCGGGGAAAGCCACAGGAGACAGAGGCAGGGCAGCGGATGGCTCCCCCGGGGATGGGGGGGGGGGAGGAACAGGAGAGAAAAATAAAAAAAAAATAGCCCAAGGGATTAGACTGAGCAAGCGTTCCTGTGATTATAGCTCAGAGGTGGGAGCTGGGTCTTTCTTCCCACATTGCTAATGACTTACCCAGCACTCTGAGCGTCTGAGCCCTGCCGTTGTGCCTCCAAGCTGGAAAGAGGAGGAGGGGGGGGACATCCTACCTTCCTCCCCCGAGGACCCGACTGCATTGTCAGGCTTAATTCATTAACATCTGTGAAGCACTCCAGCTGCTGGGCTGGAAGGCAGCGCAGATTTGGCTCCCTCCTGCCATCGCTGAGCAGCACCGGGGAGAAACGGGGCCTGATTCGGTCCTGCCGACTTGATACCGGCCAGCAAAGCACGAGGTTAGGCTGGAAGACTCGGGAAGATGGGGGAGAGCGAAGGCTCCGCAAAGGGATCAATCACCTAAAGGTCAAATCCACCTCTGAAATTTAACAGCCAGCCTGCAACAGTGAGTGAAATCCCAGGGGGCTTGGGCTAAAAAATCACACTGATGAGAGAAGAGCAATATCTCAAGAGCTAACCAAAATATCACCGGCTCCAGGACGTCCCTCTTCACCTCCTTCCTTGCTGGGTGGGCACAGGAGTTCAGGTCCAAGCCTGCAGATGTGGGCATCCTCGGGCATGGCATTATATGGGGCCTTATAACCCCGGCATGGCCCCCCGTCCTGGTGGGGAGGACACCCCAGTCAGAAAACTGGGCAGCCCTGGTTCTGGAGCGTGATTCTGCTGCAGAGCTTTAGAGCCAGAAGGAAAAGGTTTCCAGGAGCAGTCGTTGGGTGCTGGTTAAAAGCATCGCTGCCTCTGCTCCAGCAGCAGGGCATGGGGGGGGGGACACGACATGGTGCTCAGCTGTGAAAGCATAAGCTTTCAAGTGTTTTTGTTTCTTCTGCACAAAACTGGGATTGTTTACATCCATTATCTAGAATAGCAGATAAAGTTCTCGTCTGACTCAGGCTGCCACCCGCTCTCAGGCATCGGGCTGCATTCGGCTTGGGACTCCCCGCAGCCAGAGATGAGGGGAGCATTCAGGCTCCCCAAAGGTCTATTCTGGATGCTGTCCCCAGAGTCACCAGGGATGGTGACCTCATGTCCCCTGCAGCCACCTAGGTCCAGCCCTGCTGTTCCCATTCCCCAGTGGTGAGTGCTGGGGAGAAGCCACCTCCAGTTCTGAAGCCTGTGGGGTAGCAGCCTGTGCTATTCCCCAGGGCAGGCTTGAAAGAACTTCCAGGATCCTTCTTCTGCTCTATCAAGACCTGCCCAAGACCAGGGCAAACTTGAAAGAACCTCCAGGATCCTTCTTCTGTTCTATCAAGACCTGCCCAAGACCCAGCCTTGATCCTTGGGATGCTCCTCTGAAGCCTGCCAGCCCTTCCCATCCTCTGCTGCTCTTAGGAAATGTGTGTGCCCCTGAAGCTCCAAAATTAGCCAGCCAGCTGTGTGGCACACTCACACGGGAACCTCGGTCCCCAGGCACGTCCTGCCAGCCAGGAGGCATCCTAGCTGGGCTAACAGGGCTAGTGCAGGCTGCCACGGGGGGAGTGAGTGGAGGGGGGTGATGAGGGGAGAGCCCTTCCCCATTTCATGGGCACCCAAGCACCAAGCAGCCAAAAGCAGTGGGCAGAAGGGTGTCCTCTCCAGCCAAGCCTGGCAAAGGCTGCCCAGGAGAGCCACAGCCCCTTCTGCCACCTTTCCTCGCTGTCCCCCCTTTCCCCAGGGGCAGGCTGACAGCGCTTTCCCCATCTCCCCAAAAGCCCCCCATGGGTTTCCAGAGGCAAACTGGTGTTTCCATCGGCGAGGAGCTGCTGCCTTGCCTTGCCCTGTAGTTCCTGGGCGCTGCTTTTTCCTCTCCCCCCCTTCACCACCCCCAACATCTCCCCAACACAGAGGCAGCTGAAAAGCAGTGGTGAGAAGCCCCGTAGCTGCAGAGGGAACAGGCCATTTTCAGCAGAGCAGGATGCATCCACCTGCTGCAGCACTGCACCCCCCTCCCACTTTTCTACACCCCCCTCCCACTGCCTTATAGCCAGCAAAGGTCTTATCCCCCCAGGAGAAAGCCTGTAGCTTCGTGGCACTTGCCCACTGCCCTCTTTCCCTGATGGGATAACCTGGGTCTCATGTGTTTAAACCACTGGTTTACTTCTGGGGGTGAATTTTAAGAAGAATGGGGGGGGGGGAATACCCAAATTGCAAGGCACCGGGGGGTGGTTGCAAAGGGGGCACACCGAGGAGCACGGGGAGCTTGGATGCTCTCGGGTGCAGCAGCACTGGAGGGCAGGGAAGGGGTTCAGGGTCCTCATTTTGGATGTTTCTATTCCATTTTGGGTGCTTAAAGCCTTTTCTGGAACTGGGTTTAAAATTAGAGAATTTTTCCTGAGTAACTCCTTTTACTGGCGAAGCGTGGGCTGAGAGGGAGGACAGCCCTATTGAGAGCTGCTGGTAACCCCTTAATGATGGGGTGAGCGACGCAGCCAGGAATAGACCCACAGAGGCTGAAAAGTGAGCTTTTCACCCTCCATTGCCTTTTTTTCATCAACCATCTCCCCCCGTCGTGGCTCCGGCACCCTGTGGGAACCCATCTTCCACATCATGACTTGTTTGCCAACCGTAGCGCTTCACCAACCGCAATGGTTTCTACCCAGCAGGCCCCGTGGGAGCTAAATCCCATTCCCAGGGCCCAAGGTGGGGAGAAGGCAGCTCAGAAAACCCTCCCCAGAACGGGAGATGCTGGAGATGTGCAGCACTCTGAGGCTGGAGGTGCTTGCTGGACGCTACCCACCCTGGCCAAGCCCCATCAGGAACTGGGACAAGCAGGGAGAAGGCAGAAGTCCCCACCAGTCACACCAGTGCGGTGAGTTCCCAGCTCCGGGACTTCATCACCAGCCCACCTTCCCCATCGACATCCCTTGATCACGTCACCAGAAACGTGGTGGCCCTTGGCCACTGGAGATGACTCCAGACCCAGGGACTGGCCATGATTTTGGGTTTGCAAGTGCTCCAGGGAGGGCTGAGAACCATGGGGTCAACACCACGAAGCCTCTGGCTGCAGCCCCCACATGCCCCCCCTGCCTACAATACAGGCAGAGCAAGAGCAGCAAGAACACCAGAGCTCTGGTGTCCTCCTGGTGGAACGAGGCAACCCATGTTGCCCTCAGCAAGGCGTGAAGAAAGCTGCAGGCCAAGGGACCACCACCATTCCTGCAGGAGGACAGATGCATTTCATTGCATCTCACATAGCCAATCCACGTGATCCTGCCCAAAGCTCTGGCTTTTGTTCATGCTGCTTGGCTGATCAGGGAGAGGGACCAAATTTACCTTGAGCAGCTCCTTGGGGAAGTCGGTGCCTCCATTGAGCCCCTCCAAGTTGCCAATGAAGTCGGAGCAGGACATTCTCTTCCCGATGTTCTGGGAGAGCCAGGGGGAGAGAAACATGGGAGGTTGCCTTTGGGCCAGGGGGGCAGTGCTGGCTGGAGCAGACCCCAAGACCCCAAGACCCCAAGAACAGACCACCACCACCACCCCCCCATCTCTGCAGTGGGGTGAGGGACCAGTCAGGTCTCGGGGAGGCTGCTCAAAGGGAGGGGGAAGCTGCAGCTTCTTAAATAGCCTCCTTTTTCTAAGTTTGGTGCTACCTGCTCCCTTGGCAGCTGGTTTTGGAGTCTCGCTCCCACCCTCTCCACTTTCCTCTTCTGTCTTCATCCCATCTCCACATCTTCCAGCTCAGCATGTCTCCTCCAAAGCTCCTCCAAAGCCCCACTCTCTCCTTCACCAGCTCCCTCTCTCACTCAGCCTTCATCCTCTCTCCTCCCCAGCCATGTTAGGGGTCCAGGGTCCCATACCTGGGGTTCAGGGCCATGGGGACAGCCAGGGCAGGGGACAGAGTGGGGGTGACAGCAGCGGGAACTTACGTGTCCATGCAGATCTGTGTTCAGCAGCATCAGGGCGCAGGTGAGGGTGTGGGCTCCATCTGCAGCACAAGCACAGGAAGGGAATTAGAGCCCCCAGCTCAAGCCCAGCAGCTGGTGCTCCAGCCCCTCAGCATCTCAAGCAGGACATGGGGGGCTCTGAACCCCCAGAAGACAGCCCCGAGCCCCCTTCTTCCCATCCCAGGGCAGACGAGGCATGCAGCAGCCAGCACGGTGCTCAGCAGCACGTGGGCAAGTGGGTCACTGAATTTGGGAAGCTGGTCTCCCAAAACTTGAGCGTACAAGCTCCCTTCCAAGCCTGCAGCCCCCTCCAGCCAGATAATCCTGCAGTATTCCTCACACAGCAAGGTGGGACCAGCACAGCCTTTCCACCAGCCAGGCAGCCCAAATCTCACTGGTCCCCAGAGCCAGCCCAGAGCAGACCCAGCAGGTGAACGCAGAGGGGAGAGGCACAAGAGACATAGTGGGTACAAACGTGGCTACAAATGGCACAAAGTGGCCACCCCAAGGTCTGGGCACTCAAGTTTTTCTCACCTGGCTATTCCCTGAGCCGAGGGTCTGAGAGCTGGGGTCTCTTGGGTGAGGAGGGCCTTCTCTCGCCTCTCATGCTAATCTGCTCAAGGTCAGAATTAAGGAGGGGTTGAGCCCTAATTAGGCAGGATCCAACCGGAGCAGGTGGTTGTTGTTTGGTTTTTGTTGTGTTTGGGTTTGGTTTTTTTTCTTTTTTAAATCTAAAGCATCTGTCATTTGTGGGAAAAGGACATCTCTATAACTGGGGCTGTCCCCTGAGGCACCAGTGCATGCTCTGAGTCTCCTCTCTGGTTTCAGTTCGAGCACCTTCACCGAGTTGATGAGCACTCGGGTGTGTGTTTGAAGCACCCCCACACACACACATGCACAGACACACGCAGTTTCTTACCCTCCGAAGAGACGGCGTTGGGATTGCACTCGTAATAGCGCTGGGAAAAATGAGCCAGCACTCGCTCTCGCTCTTGCGTCTCTCCCATCAAGGCCAGCTCCTTCAGAAAGGACCTGAAGAAGCAGCAGCAGCGTCGGTCACACAGGAAGCCCACCAGCAGTTTCTCCAACCCACCCTATGCAGGAGAAGAGACCCCCACTGTGTGCTGGATGAAGCCCTGCCATCCCACAACCCTCCCCACCCACTCCAAGCCCACAGCATCACACCCTGATGGCACGTCGCAAAGACCTACAGCTGGCCCTGAGCATTACACCAGATAAAGAGGTGGAGGTGACACCAAGAAGCTCTGGGATCAAGGCCTGGAAAGTCAGCCCTAGGTGCACCTCACTGTCACCCAACTGCATGGCCTGGTGAGTTAAGACCAAGGATGATCTTCTGCAGTTGTGTGGCTGAAGGACTCAACCCCTACCATATAAGAGCTAAGGGGATCATAGAATCATAGAATAGTTCGAGTTGGAAGGCACCTTAAAGATCATCGAGTTCCAACCCCCTGCCATGGTCAGGGACACCTCCAACTAGACCAGGTTGCTCAAAGCCCCATCTAGCCTGGCCTTGAACACCTCCAAACACCTCCAGGTGGGAGCCATGGAGTCTGCTTGCTCCTGCAGACCTCTGGGTGCAGAGCTATGGAGGGCATGGTCTGCTGGGACCCCAGTCAGGTGGCCACCACAACACGTGTAACATGCACTTAGCTCTGACCTGAGAGCCTGGTCCAGGCTCATCCCTGTGAACACGAAGAACTTCAGATATTCCCCAGCCACCATCTTGCTGAACTCATTGCTGAAATAGAAAAGGAGAAAGCGAGAGTGGGATCAACCAGACCATGAGGATGGCAAAAGGCACACAGGGGTGGGGTGGATTCCAGGAGGCCAGGAGCTCCCCAGAGCTGTGGGAAGCATGTTGGGGACAAAGACACCCCACACTCAGAGGAGTCACACACAGATCCAATGGGAATACCAGGCATGTAAAGAAACTGGAGAAGCTGGAAGGGCCCACAAGGGGGTCAACCAGCCATCTCCCCACCTTACTGAAGCATCCAAGATGCAGTCGTGGTAGGAAGGTACCCAAACCTGGATGTCTTTTAGGTTTGGGCTTTGGGGTCCCACCTGCTATTCCCTGCAAAGGGCAGCAGCTGTGACTACACCACGGGTGCAGGTGGACCCCTTGCAGAACGGGCTGTTCCTGGTGAATACCCACACGTACTTCTTCCCCAGGTGACGGGCCACATCTGCTTTTTTAAAGCCATCCAGGTTGTAAAGCCTCTTGGCCAGGCGTTTGGCAGCTTCCAGGTCAGCCTTGTGCCCATTGGAGAGGGTGTCCGTGCTGCCCAGGGCCAGCTGCTCCACACTGTCCATCTCGGAGTCCGAGTCTGAAACCATCTGGCTCAGGGGGTGGTCACTGCAATGGGAAGGGACACTCCACGTTAGCCTGTCTGCAGACCTTCTCCTCCTTCAGCTTCTGGGGAAACATAGGTTCCTCACCCTGCTTTGGAGACTCACTGCTGGAGCCCCAGGTGAACAACACTGGTTAGAGACACTCTGAGGTCAGGTCTGGGAGCTAAGGGATGGAGAAGAGGTGAGGTGACAGGGCACCTCCAGTGAGTGATGACAGGACCAAGGCACCCAAACCCACGTCCAAACTGGATGTAGAGAGACGGGACAACGGACATATGCTCTGAAGTCCCACCACCCTGAGGCTGTGAAGCTCCATGTGTGGGCTCAGGCTCTGCCAGGCTCAGCCACAGAGGAGACTTGGAGCAGAAACACGTGCACATCGTACGCTCTCCTGCAGATCCACACTCATTTTTAAACCTGGACAAAACATCCCCGTGCTGCTCTCCAGAGCAGTTTCTACCCAAGACGAGACGATTGTCCTTCCTTCCCTCTCCTTTTCCCACCCACCAACTCCAAAGGGCCTCACAGAAGGGAAAACAGGCAGAGAGGGCGAAGATGAAGGACACCCCCACCTCCCCGCCCCCAGCCTCCCGGCTCCCAGCGGGGTGTCCTGTCTTCTCCAGGCTGCCCATCAGCTCTCAGCCCACCATGCCTTAAATGGCCACGTTAGGAGACGCTCTTGGCTTAGCCCCCGAAAGGACTCTGACTCAGCGGCGCAGAAGTTATCCCAACCCAAAAAGCCAGTTGAATCTCATCAACAACGAACGTCAAGCAACTCTGACCTCGCCCAAATATTCTGGCAGCCCTCGCAGTGTTCCAGCCTGATTTATTTTTAAAAAGCCTCTAATTGACTTTTAAGAGGCCTGCTCTCCTGAGCCAATTACCTCGGGGCCAATCTCCCTGAGGCTCTTCCACGAAGGACCAGCCTCCTGGTTGCTTGGAGCTGCACTGACCGGCTGCCCCTCTGCCTCAGTGGGGGGGTCCTGGGCACCTTCCTCCCACCCTCCTGGCATCCCCAGCCAGGTGTGCAGTAGGGGAAGCTGCTCTGTGCTCAAACCCCTGGGGCTGGACCACTTCCCTGCTGAAGCTCAAAGTGGTTCCGACACCCCACAAGTCCCCGAGGAGATGCACTTGGCTCAGACCAACGCTGGGAGGTGACGGTGGCAAGACTTGGATGGGTGGCCCCAGGAAGATCTGTGACCATTTGGCCCCAGGGAAGCCTGTTCTTCATCCCATGCCACCCTGGTGAGCAGCTGTGAGAGTGGCCACAAGGTCAGTAGGAGCTCACTAGCCCCAGACCCGCCTGGTCTGGGGAGCTGTGCCAGGCAGGAGGTTTCCAGCATCACCATCTGCACCACCAGCAGACCCAGTCCTGCAGACATCCCTCCTACCTGCCTGAAACATCTCCTCCTCCCCAAATAGGATGGCTACATCCAAAGGTGCTGCTGGCATGAGCCCTGGTGCCTGCTGCCCTCCAGCTGTGTGCAGGAACGCTGGCTGGTGGGACCAAAGCTGCTCCAGGGAGCACCTGAGAGCAAGACAGGCTGGGTGCTGCTGGGCCAGTGCTGGCCAAATGCCTAGGCCCAGCTTTGGCTTACAGCCACTGTGCCCTCAGCCAAGGGTAGGGCTCGCAGGCTCTTTGCTTCCCACCAGCAGAGGAGATGAATCCATCCCAGTGATTGGCACCTGCCAGCCATGGGTTGTGCCTGCCTCTAAAGCTCAGAGCCTGCTATCACAGGGGCACAGGCATTGTCCCCTCCCCAGTCCAGCAGCTCCAAGGCTGCTTCTCTAGTCACCAGCTGAGCTGCAAAACCCAAGGCCAACACTCCACCACTCTCCATGGTCCAACTGCACCTCCAGAGTAAGTGGTGGCTCATAGCTCTCTGAAGACCTTTCATTTTTCTCAACCGTCATCACTTAAAACTCCTGATAACCTTCTAGACCTTACCAGTCCTCCCTGGGAGGTTGTCCTTCCTCACAAAGCCAGTTCCTGGTGCCTCTGGGGTCAAACCTTGAGCTCTGTGTCTCCTCCTATGGCCTTTCTGCCCAAGCTCTGCTCCTCAGCTTTCCTCTCTACTGCTGAGCATCCAGGCTCTCCTAAACCATCTGCTAAACCTCTCCACCCTTCAACATCTGTTGATGTTGAAGACTTAAAGTCTTCAACCCTGCAAGTTTCTAACCTGTGGCTGCAATTCTTGCCTTGCTTCTTGCAATAGGCACACAGGGATCACAGCCTGGGTCTTCAAGCAACCCTAACAGAAGGATCTGGTGCTGTGTAAATCTGCTGTGCACCTTTCTCCTGTGCAGAAGGATCTCACCAAGTCCCCATTCTGCCCTTGGGCTTTACATTGGCAAAGCGTAACCTTGCACAAGTGACCCCAGCCACGCCGTGAAATGGGTTTTCTTTCAACACCCAAGCCACCCTTGTGCTGTTAAATGAGGACCGTTAACTTCACTAGGCTGGGAGGTCCCATTCGTGGCACCCAGTGGTCACCACTAAAAGCCCTGCCTGGCCTGGAGAGCAGGCAGCTTAAAGAGAGACAACCAAGAACCTCATCCTCAAGCAAACAGAGAACAGAGCAAAGAGACATTCCAAAGAGACGTCCATGTCTGAGGCAACTGAGGTGATGCTAATTTTCTTGCCAATGAGCTAACGTCTCAGGGTGGTTTATTTTCAGTGTACTTTCTGAAGTGCCATTTCAGTTTGGCTCGAAGAAACACTGAGATAATATTTTTTACATTAGATAGATTTTCAACCCGAGAACTGGCCCGCACTTAAGGAATAAAGATCAAATTTGGGATTGTGCGAGCAACCTCAGTGTGCCTGAAATGAGTCATCCCCGAGCAGACCCAGCACTAGCTCATCCCTCTCCGTGCTGCCCGCCTGGCACAGCCACTGTCACCCCCTTCCCAGGAGCAGAGGTCCCCCTGCCACCTTGGAGATGTTCACTGGAGAGCCCGGGTCCCCAGTGCCTATGCTGGCAACTGGGAGGTACTTCTGGGGGTCTCTGAGAGGAAGGCACATGATCCAGCTCAGGACTTGCCCCAGGATAGAGGGTCTT
>BJBW01010164.1:6603-21843 GCA_004320125.1 Scolopax mira
TGGTGGGGCTCCAGGAGCCGGGGGCTCTGGACACCTCGGGGCTGGTGCGGTTGTCAGGGGATTTGTGGAGCCCTGGGGAGCAGGGGGGGTTCAGCATCCTGTGGCCTGGGGGGGGTCCCTGGGTGGGCTTGTGCATCAGAGACCCGTCAGAGGCAGGAATGTCCCCCTCTTGGCTGGGACACGCGGTGGCTTTGTCGTCTCTGAGTGTGGCTTGTGGCCAGTTTTCCTGCTGGGGTCTCCCTGCTGCGGGGCTGGGGGCGCTGCGGGGAGGGGGGGAATGGTCAGAGGGGGGGTTGGGGATTTTGGCTTTTTGGGCACACGCTGCTGGCATCATGCCATGTCCCTTCACCCTGACGGAGCCCGAGCCTGCGCCCGGCGTCACTCTCCCCCTGCAGCAGCCACGACGCTTCCCCCCCCCCATGGGGGGTCCAGGCGCTGCACCAGAACCAGAACCAGGGGTGGGTTTGGGGAGAAACCTCCCTAAAAGTTCCCCTAAAGCTGCTCTCAGAAAGCAGGAGCCTCAGTTTTCCTTCAGCAGCTGCTTTGTGCAAAGCTGGGGGTCAGCCAGTTTGGTTTAACGGGGATATTTCCAGAAAGGAGCCCAAAACTCCATCCCAAGAGTGAAACCTTTCTGTGGGGGGAGGTGCCGCTCCGGCGAGCACCAAACCCCTGCCTTCCAAATATCTCCACTGTGCCCTTTTAAGACCACTTTTCCACCCAAAGACCGGGCTCTTTATTTATGCTCTGGAGATATTTATTATTTAGCATCATTATTTATAATTCACCAGTGCTCTTTACCCTTTTTTGCTGTTCTGAGCCCAGACACGAGGGCACGTTCGGTTCCTTCCCTTTAGCGCTTTGCAGATCGAGCCTTGTTCTGCTTCTCAGGTACCAGAGAACGTTTCTGTCCTACCTTCTGCCCAGAGACCCCCAAACCTAGTGTCGGCTGCAGACAGACAGACAGACAGTGTGGGTGCTGTAAAAAGCAGATGCCCACAAATCTGCTTTTCCCACGGAGGTGTTTGATCCCCAGGGGCTGTATCCGGTGGGAGAGCCTGGGGAGGGGGTGATGGAAGGTCCCACCTCATGAGCAGCTTCATCTCCTTCATCCCTGGGATGGAGCACGCTGAGGAGCAGACAGACAGACGTGAGGAGGTCCTTGGGATGAGATGAACTGTCTCCCCACCACTGCTGGGGGGTCTGGGCGCTCTGGGGGTGATGAAGCCTGAGGGGCTCAGGGCTGAGCCCCTGCTCCTGCTGCGGGGTCCCTTTCCCACGGCGGGTGGCTCCGCTTTGCTCCGGGCCATCCCGTGGGAGCACCCGGCTTCCTTTCGGCACAAACCCCTGAAAGAAATAGGGCCAGAATAGGAAAAAAACAGTCCCCAAGGCTGTGATTTGGGAGCTCCAGGTGGACGGTGAGACCTGGAGATGGTGTGTAGGAAAAGCATCATCCCCATTTGGATGTGGAGGGGGGGGCTGTGCAGGGCCAGGGGCTACACCTTGGCTGAGTCCTGCAGCCTGGAGTGGTGGAGCTGGCACCTGAGAGCACCAGAGCAACCTTCAGTCTGTAATTAAAAGAATTAACAGGCAGGGGGGCAGGTCATGGCCCCTGTTTCCTGCCCCAGGCACCGAGCGCTGCTGCCGTCAGGTGGGAAATTACTTTTGTCCCCTGTGGAGAGGGGTCTGGAGCACAATGTGAGGAGAGGCTGAGGGAGCTGGGGGGGCTCAGCCTGGAGAAAAGGAGGCTGAGGGGGGACCTTCTCGCTCTCTCCAACTCCCTGAAAGGAGGGGGTAGCCAGGGGGGGTCGGTCTCTTCTCCGAAGGAACAGGCCATGTAGGATGGAGATTGGGAACAATTTCTTCCCCCAAAGGGCTGTGGAGCCTTGGCAGAGGCTGCCCAGGGCAGTGGTGGAGTCCCCATCCCTGGAGGGGTTTCCCAGCCAGGCAGACGTGCTGCTGAGGGACACGGGTCAGGGGTGGGTTGATGGTTGGACTCAATGGTCTGGAAGGTCCCTCCCAACCCGGGCAATTTGATGGTTCTGTGGGGCTGGGGGATGCTCCCCCCTCGCTGCCCCCAAGCCACCTGTTCCCGCAGTTCCCGTGAGAGGAACAGAGCAGATCTGGGGTGCGGCCCCCGAACCCGGGGGGTACCGAGGCAATTCCCCCCTCTCCCCGGGGCAGATTCAGCGGGGTGCCTATGCCGTGGCCTTCGACGAGCGGTTCTCCATCCCGCTGGACCCGGCGGCGCTGGAGGAGAACAGCCTGCGCTTCTCCGTCTTCGGCATCGACGAGGACGAGAGGAACGTCAGCACCGGCCTGGCCGAGCTGAAGCTCTCCGACCTGGACCTGGCCTCTCGGCCCTTCAACGCCTGGCTCTACCTGCAGGACACGAACAAGGTGAGTTGGGGTGGTCGGTCTGTCTCCCCACCACCACCGGGTGTTTTGGGGAGGTTTCTCCTCCCGGCCGGGCTGGAGTCACCGGGTGATGGGCTGGTGTGTCCTGCAGGCGGTGGACACGGTGGGGGAGATCCTGCTCTCCCTCAGCTACCTGCCCACGGCCGAGCGCCTGACGGTGGTGGTGGTCAAAGCCAAGAACCTGGTGTGGACCAACGGCAAAGTCACCGCAGGTGAGCGGGGGGGTCCCGGTGGGCACAGGGTCCCTTGGTCTTCTGGAGGTGGGCTCTCACCCTGGTTGATCCTACACTGCTTTATTGCCACTGGGTTTGGTGGAGCGGCTCCCGCTGAGAACAGACCCCACCAGGAAGCTCCACCAGAGATGGTTCCCCCACTCTCTCCATATCACGGGAAGGGGGTGACTGACCCCTGGCTTCCTCTGTCCCCCCGCCCCGGGCAGATCCCTTCGTCAAGGTGTACCTGCTGCAGGACGGGAGGAAGATCAGCAAGAAGAAGACAGCGGTGAAGAGAGACGACACCAACCCCGTGTTCAACGAGGCCATGATTTTCTCGGTGCCGGCCATCGTGCTCCAGGTCTGTCCTGGCTGGGGGGGCACGTCCCTGCCTGGGGTGGGGGGTACATCCCATTGTTCCTTGAGGTCCCCAAATCCCTGTGCTAGTGGGGACCCCGGGGTGTGAGGGGTTCGGGGGGGATCATAGGAGTGATGGGTGGGGGCTATATATGGTTTGGGGGATGGATCTGTGGGGTAAGTATGTACGGGGGTATGTACGGGGGATAGCTGTTGGGGGGAATGTGTATGTGTGGGGTGGGGGCTATAGGGGATGTCTCTATATGGGGCACAGCTATTCTGATGGATGTATTTGGGGGGAGCTATAGGGGATGTTTGGGGAAGGGGGCTATAGAGGGTGTGTATCTGGGGGGGGGGCTGTAAGGGGATGTCTGTTTGAGGGGGGGTTATAAGAGATGTGTTTTGGGGGGGCTCTAAAGGGATGTGTGTATTTGGTGGGGCTCTAAAGGGATGTGTGGTTTTGGGGGGCTATAGGGAATGTGCATTTGGGGAAGGGGGGTATAGGGGATATATATTTGGGGGGGGCTATATGGGGATGTGTGTTTGGGGGGGCTATAGGGGATGTGTGTTTGGGGGAGCTATAGGGGATGTGTGTTTGGGGAAGGGGGCCATAGGGGATGTGTACGTGTGGGTCAGTATTGGGGTGTCTGTGTGTGCCTGCCTGGCTGGGGAGGGTGTGTGTGGGGTATATGTGTATTTGGCGGGGCGGGTGCTAGCAATGGCCGCTGTGACCCCCTGCAGGAGCTGTCCCTGCGGGTGACGGTGGCCGAGAGCGGGGAGGACGGCCGTGCTGACAACACGGGCCATGTGCTCATCGGCCCGGCGGCCAGCGGGATGGGCATCACCCACTGGAACCAGATGCTGGCCACGCTGAGGAAGCCCGTCTCCATGTGGCACCCGCTGCGCAGGAGCTAAGGCTGCTGGCGGGGGGTGCTGCCCCCCAACACCGGGGACGGGGGGGGGGGCTCGGCGGGGGCTGCCCCGACGCCACGGTGACAGCCGGGCAGGGGCCGAGCCGGACTCTGCAGCGCTGGACGGGCAGAGCTGCCGGAGCACCCGGGACGGAGCGGCTCCTCGGCCACCTCCCTGCCCACCCCGGTGGCCCCGCATGCGCTGGGGGCTGCGACGGGCCCCCCCCGAGAAAGGAGCCCTCCCTCCCAAGGGACCAAAACCAGCACCACCCTCCCCAAAGCGCTGCCCGGCCCCCGTGCCCCCCCGTGGAGCGCTGCCCTCCAAGGCACCTGGCGAGCTCCCGGGGAGGGGGCGTGTTTCTTTGGAAGGTGGTTTTGGGTCAGAACAGGGGGAAATGGAGAGGGGGTTGATAAAGTGCCGGCGCGGGTTCTCTCTCTCTCTGTGGTTTTTCTGTTGGGTTTGGGAGGGATTCGGGTGGGATCGCGCCGGGGCCGAACCGCTCCCAGTGAAAAGGAAAAAGGGAGAAATAACAGCAGAAAAGGGATCTGGTATTACAGTTCCAAGCCGGGTGATCTCTGCCCGTCTCTGCTGGCTGAGGGGGGTTTTCCAGCCAGGTCAGGCCCGGGCTGAGTCACCCCCACACCATCGGGGTCAGCTTTCCCCCCTTGAGCCCTTTCCCGCTGGTTTAGGGTGACCCCGAGGTGGTGCCCTGAGCAGTTCTCCCTTCTCTCTGCCTGACCTTCATTTTTGGGAGGAGGCTGCGGTATCTGTTGCGTCCCCTCCTCTGCAGCCCCTGCTCCGGCTCTCCCCCTGCAGACACCCAGCTGCTCCTGAGGCACAGGTTTCCTCCTCCTCTTCCTCCTCCTCACCTTCCCCCCAGGAGCCCTGAGGACCCATCTGTTGCCGTGCCAGCCGGTGCCATCTCTCTGCGGGGACCCAGGCACGAGCCAGGCGATGCTCAGAGGGACGGGAGGCTCAGGCCGGGTTTGCCCGGGACCGGGGCTGCAAATGGAGGGGCTTTTAAAGGATGAGGTTTATTTGAAGGATGAGGAAGGTTTTTTGTGAAGGTGTTCACAGCCTGTACTAACACACTGAGATCTGGGGAGAATTCGCTTATGAACTACCTGATCTAGCCATTGGGGTGAGACAGACGTGGAAATGCTCAGCTGTCTTCAGCCCCTGCAAACTTGGGGTGAGATGAGAGCCTTCCACGGGTGCCGGAATCACTGGTGGGCAAGATCTGCCTTGCTCAGCCCCAAAACAACGGGCCATGTCTGGTTTGGGGCTTTTTGTTGTGCCCCTCTCTGGCCATCCCTGTCTGGAGGCATCTCAACACCTTTTCCTTCATCCCGGGGCTGGTGAGAGCCACCGTGAGGACGAAGAGTGGCTGCTTGAGGGGTGGTGGTCCCTGTGCCCCTCGGGGCAGGGGCTGCGGGTGGATAGAGAAGGGCTTTGGAGAAGAGGATGGGCAGGCAGTGGGAGATGGATGGATGGATGGATGGGGGATGCCGGGAGCAAAGGAGGCTGGAGGCACCCATGTCCTTAGCCATCCTCCCCGCAGCGGGGGCCACCCGGGGCTCCCGGTTCCTCCCGGTGCTCCCGGTTCCTCCCGGTTCCTGCTCACATTTATCTTTTTGCTGTAGCAGCAGAAATCACAGCGACAGCCCATTGCTGCAGGTGGTTTAATATCCCTCCTTCCTGGCGTTCTCTGGCTGCCCTGCACATCCATTACTCTGTCAATAAGGATGACTGGGACAAACAAAGCTGCCTCCCTCCCTCCTCAGCTCCGTGCTGTGGGGAGACCCAGCCACTGTTTTTTCAGGGGGCTGGCTCCGAGCTGTCTGCCCCCCAGAAACCAGGGCGCCCGTGTTCCTCTCGGGCTCCCCCCGGCCCCGCAGCTTTAACAGCATCTTTGGTTTGTGCAGCCTGACCTGTGACGTCAAGGTTGAGAAAAGGTTGATTCAGATCCTTCACTTCTCCTTGTCTCTCTTTTTGCCCTTCCTCTGGCCCGTCAGCTCGCTCAGCTTCTTGTCCAGGCGCCGCTGGAGCTGGGCTCTCCTGGCCGGGTCCAGGGACGTGTCCTTGGAGCCGCTCCCGGGACGGAGAAGCCCTTCCCGGCCCATCCTCTGCCGCGCCTGGGCCCTGGCCCTCTCCCCGCAGCCGTGGACCTGCCCAGGGAGAAGGGACACTGGGCACAGGGCAGCGACTGCCCGCATGGCAATCCGGCCATTTTACTCCCAGAGCCTGCAATTCCACCCGCTTTGCACCCCCCTGAAACCATCTCCCAGTTATTTACAGCTCCTCTTCCGGGAAACAAAATATAAAGGTAATTTTTCCTCCTGATGGAACCTGCAGAGCAGGTAAGTCGTCCTTTTGGAGGCTTTAAATGCTTCCTTCCAAAACTCCAGCCCCGGGGAGCTCGCCCTCGGTGTGGGCACTGCTGGTGGCTCAGGGAGAGCTGGAGATGGACCCGAGCTGCCCATTCTGCTCCCTGCTGGACCAGTGACAGGGGGAAAGGAGAGAAACCAGAAAGGGGAGTTGGGAAATAAGCAGGGACCTTTTTAGCCACATACCTGTCTGCTGTAGTGGAGTAAAAATAATGCTGATTTTGTGCAGGCAGACCTTTTCCAACCCCCCCTGTGCTGAAGCCCAGCCCCTGTTTAAGGTGCGTTGAGCCACGTTCAGCATCCCCTGACCCATCTCCACCAGCGCTAAATTCCAGACCCTAAAAGGTTACCCCTTCTTGGTCCGTCCTGAAGTCATTCGATGTGTTCAGGAAGCACAGGTGGATGGGAGGATGGCAGTGACAAACCCTGCTGTTCCCAGGGGCTGGGAATAGCCCGTGGCTCCTGGCCAGCACAGGGACTTCTGACCCTGCTGCCCATCAGCCAACAGACCCCCAGAGCAGCTCAGAACCAGGCAGTGGGTGCTGGGGAGGTTGGAGGTCACGCAGTGGGGTCTGCTGTGCTGGATTGGGGGGGGGGGGGTGTCAGCAGCTGGGGGCTGCCAAAGAGGGGCACGAGCCCTTTCTGCCCAGGGACCTCCATACACAGAGGCTCCAGCCCTGCTGAGATGGCTCAGGTACATGCTGGCCCCCCCTTAGGGGGCAGGGATGGGCAGGAGGGTCCAGGCTATTTCACACTGAACCTGAAAACGTCTGGAAAAAGGGATGAACTCTAAAAAGCAAGAAAAACTCGGTGGTGTGGATTTTTATCCTTCCTGTTGGAGGTTTCTCATTGGAGTTCTCATTACAATTCAGTGGGGAGAGGCCGTTCTGCAGGAAATATAAATTTATATCCCAACTGGACTGTGAATGACCATAAATACAACTATTCTTTGCCATGGAAACAGATAGCACTTGACAAGTGGAAAATCTCTGGTGAGGATTTATAGGTCAGCTCGCTACACGTTGCTAAGCTCCGGGAGGCTCCCCGCAGCGAAGCGCGGTGCCCGGGTGATGAGGGACAAGGGGCACAGGAGGCTGCAGCTGAAGGGAAAATCATCCATCCCCGAGGCCACCATACCACGGGGCACCCCACTGCCAGCCCTGGAGGCTTGAACTCTCCTGCCTCTCTCTGCGCCCCAACAGAGAGATGAAGCCTGACACCACTTTAAGCTCAGGTTCCTTCCTTCCCAGCCTGGGGGGGGAAAGGGCTGTCAGGCAGCTCCAGCAGAACAGCAAGGAACAGAACCATAGGATTGATTGGGCTGGGAGAGACCTTTCAGATCATCAAGTCCAACCATTAACCTGACACTGCCCAAACCACCACCGTGTCCCTCAGCACCACGTCTGCTCGGCTTTGAAATCTCTCCAGGGATGGGGACTCCACCACTGCCCTGGGCAGCTTCTGCCAAGGCTTCACAACCCTTTCCAGGAAGAAATTGTTCCCAATCTGCAATGTAAAGCTGCTGGTTCAGTGCCACCATTCCCATGGAGGTGCAGGATGGTGCGGGGCTGCTGAGATGCCCACTCCAGAGTCCTCCAGAGCAGAGGAGGCTGGAGGTACCACCCGGGTGCACACGGGAGCCAACGCTGAGGCTGCAGAGCATGGAGCTGCTCAGCTCCGAGCCAGTCAAGCACTTCAGGAACCACCTAATTGCTACCCAGGCCCACAGCACTGCTCTTTGCAGGCTCCAGCCCTGACTTCTCCCCAGGCTCCAGAGGGAATCGAGCATCCAGGCTCCAGCAGATGACTGCCTTAAGCTCGTGCCTCTTCCTTTCTCCTCTCTGCTTTATCTGCACGACCCGGGAGCCTAAATGCCAGAGAATGGTGAAGAAGGGCACAAAGCAAGAGGGGAATAAAGACGGAGCCCAGGTGTTAATGCCCAGCAGCTCCAGCCAAAGCTCTGACAGAGGGTCCTGCTTGAAACTCCTGCCTGGGGAGCTGGATAGGGAAATTCCCCAGATGGACCCACACTGCTCAGCACCTCTTGCTCCTCTCCAGCCCCCGGCAGGCTGCCCGGCCCTGCACGTACCTCAGGGACGTGGTGGCTGAGGCAGAAGCGCCTGTTGCAGAGGTGGCAGAGCTGTCCCAGGGCTGTGATGCTGGTTTTGCAGCGGGGGAAGCTGCAGGTGCTGTCAGCTTTGATGGCTGCAGAGATCAGAGCGTCAATGTCTTCCTCTGCCACGCTGCCTGCTCCGCTCCTCCCCGCTGGCTTTCCTGGGGAGAAGGCAGGGGAAGAGACCCGGCCATTGAACCACCTGCTTGGACCTGGAGAACAAACCCAGGTAACCCCCCGCTACAGCCCCGGTGGGTCCAGGGAGTCCCTCTTTGCAGCAACTGGGATTTCAGTCCCCAGTACACTCTGCCCCATATCCAAAGGCACTACTGGGACCCCAAGACTCCCACCCACACCACGCCTGGGTGCCTCCCTCAGCTCAGGGGGGGCTGAGGAAGGGACCTCGTCTGGCAGCTCCTGGCTCTGTCTTACCCTGCCTCCACGTTTAGGAGACAGCCACCTCCTTCGAGGTGGGCCAGGCACCCTTCTCAGCTCCTCTGGCGACGGTTGGGAGCCTACAGTCTAACTCCTGAGCCCCTCTCTTCCTGGGAAAGGGTCCCCAAATGTTTATCTGTCGACTTCAGAAATGCCTCCAGGCCCCCAAAGCCCTCTCCCCTGTGCTGCAGCTGCCCGATGCAGGTTCCTGCCAGCTCTCACATCCCTGCATCAGAGAGCTTCCCTGGAGCTGTATCCCCTGCTCCAGCACACAGCCTGGTCCTAAGGCCTGGGGGCAAAAACACGGGGCCTGAAGAGCACCCAGGGAAGAGCGTTAATTGTGCTGGGCACAAAGAGAGAACCTACCTTTGGCTTCGCTTTTCTCTTTTTTCCTGCTGCTGCCCTGAAGGCCGGCTCCGGGCTCCCGAGCCTTCCTCGCCTCCTCCTCCCGCAGGGCTTTCTCCCTCTGAACCCTCTCCAGGTGCAGGGTTTTCAGGTCCACCGTCCCCGAGCCCTCGCTGTGTCCCCCAGGCTCAGCGGGGACAGGAGATTCCCCGCGGGGATGCTGAGGAAGGGGGAGCTGCCTGCTGGGGGGGGCGGCCGCGGGGAGCGAAGGCTGGGGAGGCTCTTTCTTGCGCACGCTGATGAACCGGAGCCTGCCCTCCCCGCTGCTGAGGTGCTGCAGCCCAAACTCCTCCGACATTTGGTGAACCAGCAGCCGATCGTGAGAACTGAGGGTCGGGGGGAAATCCAGCTGCGTCTCGCTGCTCTCCAGGAAGGCCACCAGCATGGCCCTGAACCTGTCGGCACCCTCTCTCGCCCCCGGGCCCTCTCTCCCAGGTCCGCTCGTGTCTGGGGAGAAAGGTGCTGCTCCTGCCTTCTGACGCTCGGGTTTGGTTCCTCCTGCTCTGGGTTTCCTCCCCGGGGGTGGCTGGGGCTTGGGGCCTGATGGCGGAGGGAGCTTTGGCCCCTGCTGCCGCTCACCCCGGCCCTCCTGCGCGTAGTTTTGGGGCACGATGCTGTCGAGGTACTCGAAGGCCGTGCGGACCTCCCCGTGCTGGCTGAAGTAGTCCACCAGCCTCTTGAGGAAGGCCTGGCTGCTGACGGTGCGGGTGTCACAGATGATGGCCACGTGGCGCCGGGCACGGGTCACCGCTACGTTCATCCGCCGCTCTTCGGCAAGAAAGCCCACCTCACCTGGGAGAGAGAAACCGGGGGCTGAGGGACCCGCTCTCAGCCAGCTCCAGGTCCAGCTTTGTCCCAAAGGACTCAGTGGTTGCTTGGCTGAAGGGTGGGAACTGGTGTTTGCTGGCCTCTGGCCCCTGACTGACGCTGTCACCTCCATCTTTCCACCCCTGAAGCCAGAGGGAGGGCTCCGGGAGGAGGATGGATGGCACATGGAGAGGGAGAACGTTTTCCTGGGTGGCCCACGACACAAGACCAGGCTGGGACCTGGAGCAAATGCCGTATGGAGCAGCACAGGACTGCAGGTACAGCTGTACCCCCCCTACCCCTGCCTGCCCCCAGACTCTTAACGGCTTGAAAGGAAGAGGGGTTTGCTCTGCTCCTGGCCATTTGCTCACGGAGGAGCAGTAGGAGCTGGCGAGTGCCAGGATGAGTCAGTGAGGCTCAGCCAGGGAGAGGGGCAGCGTGGGCGGCCTTCGAGCTCCCAGCTCCTGGGGATAAGGAGGGGAAGGGATGAACGTCTCGGCCGGTGCGGGACCAGCCCGGCTCCAGCTCTGCCCTGCTGGGCTGAAAGGTGTAGTCTGAGCTGCCTGTGAGGGTGCGGGGGATCCCCTCTCTGTGCTCTGCAGCCTGGAGAACCATTTCCAGTTTCTCTGGTGTGGTTTCACCCACTGCAGGGGCCGGTCCTTCCTCTCACCCAGCCAGAGGGTTTCCTGCTGCATCGGGACTGGCGCTACCAGCCGAGGTCTCTGGCCCCCTCTGAGCCGAGAAATGAGGCTGTAAAAGGGGTATGGCTTTCTCTCCAGGGTCTCAGAGGGCATTAACACCATCTCCCGTGCCCCGTGCCCAGCAGGGCCGTGCCCAGACACCAGGAGAAGCTGCTTTGTGTCCCCGGGATTCCTGCAAAAGTGATTCCTGCACCGTGCCTGAGCTGTGCCCGGGAACGGGCCGGGGGGACACCAGCTCCCACTGAGCAAAAAGGGTGAGTCACTCCTGAATAAGGACTATTCTTAGTCCTGTCCCCCACTTCCGTTCTCCCCCCAGCGCTGCTGTTCTTGCTCTAGGGTTTCTTAAAAAAAACAAAACCACAAAAAAACCCCACCTCCTCCTTCCCTTCCTCCTTTCTCCTGTTTTCCCTCCTAGCCATCAGTGATCCCAGTGCAGTCAGAGTCTCAGCAGCAGCGGGAGAGGGGGCAGGGATGTGTCTCACCGGGGGTTTGGATGGGGCTGGGACCCACGCTCAGGGAGAGGGGGCTCACCAGGGTCACCCCCTGCTCCAGCTGGCACCTCAGAACCCCTCAGATGGGCCAGTGCCTTGGTCAAAGGGGCCTCATGGCTCCAGGGAGCAGCTTCTTTCCAGCTCTTAACTTTCTGCAGCTGCTGATGGCAGAGAAAACTTGATTTTCTGCTCTAGATTTTGCTCCCAAAAGAAGCATTTTCTGTGCCTGACTTATAACGCGGCTCCTGCTCACTTCCTCTGGGGAAGAGACACAAAATGGGCTCCAAACCCAAGAAACAAGCCTCCCAAATGTTCAGCTCTTGCAGGAAGTGTTCGACACTCCACTGAACAAGGTGCTCCCCTCAGACCTGCCATTCTTGGGACCCTGGTTTAAATAATAATAATATTTATTATTAATAGGCCTCAATAGCTGGGAAACCTTCAAACTAAGGGGTCCTGGCTTCCTTCGTGCCTGCTGCCACGGGAGCCTTCCCCTGCAACTGTCACAGCAAATATATCCTTTTGTTAGGGAAAAAAAAAAAAAAGGCTTAAAAGGAAGGTTCTTGCGAGCAAATTCATTCAGAGCAAAGTGCTGGGGCCCATCAGAACTGCAATCAAAGCACAGCACTTGGCAGCACGAGGAGCGGCCTTGGAGCAGTCACACAGTTCCCATCTCATTCCCCGGGGAGGAACTCTCCCATCTCACCTTTCCTGTTGGATCTGACGAGGGACAGGATCACTGCCTCCTTCTCTCTTCCCTGGAAACCATCAACTGACTTTATTTCTAGCTCTGGGTACCTGTGGCAAAGGTCCTCTCTAAGCATGTCCACCTGGAAAACATGGGATATAGATATCTTCTAAAGAAAAGTGCAAGGGCAAAAGGATTAAAATGGCGCTGTTTTGGTAAAGTATCTCCCTCTCAAACCCACAGGGTGAGGGCTCACACCTCCTGAAGTTCAGGCACTGACTCCTGGGGCTGGGAGGGAAAATGCCCCGTGAACATCTCTTCCCCCCATGGCCACAGGCTGCTGACATGGGGAGAAGTTGGCTCCAAGTTCTGATTACACAGTTTGGCTCTGCTGATTTCCACCTTCATCTCTCCGAGGAGGTTCTGGTGTCACTCCCAGAGACATCAAGGTTTGAATCCACCCCTGCGAGCGTGAGGAGAGGAGGTGGCACGAGCAGGTGGTCTCACCTGGAGGTTGTAGGGGGCTACGACAGCGATGTCCCGTGCCTTCACCCCGGCTTCCACCAGGGCCTGGACGTGCAGACGGACCAGCTGCACCTCGCCTAGGGCAGAGAGGGGACAGGCTGAAGCCAACAACTCGGACATGGAGAAACATGCCCACCACCCCTTAAGCAGCAAGGACAGGCTGAGGAAGGTCCTGCCTGTGGCTCGGGGCTAGCCATTCCCAGCCTGGCCAGCTTGGCTCCCAGTCCCAGAGCCGTACAGCACCCACATCCTGCCTTTCTGAGTCCCCACCTCGCTTAAGCTTCAGAGGAGCTTTCTCAACAGCTGACATGACCCTCCGTTCTGCAGCAAAACCTAGGTATAAGCATCCAGCATCTGCAGCATTCTGCTCCAAAAGGCTGCCTCCCAAATTCTGGGAGCCACATGTGTGAGCCCCCGCTCCAAATCCCAGAGTTATCTTGGACAAGTCTTTTTGGGTCTCCGCTGGGGGACCCCTTCTCTGGGGGGACTGCTGCATGAAAAAATGAGGGGCACTTAAATGCTGGTGGGTTTGAAAAAAATTAAAAAAAACAAAGAAAAAGGCAAAAGATATTTAAACTGGTAAAAAATATCCTTGTATTTTACAGACCATTTTCCCTGCCTGGCCGGAGCCTCATTGCTGGCATGAGACCTGCCCTGGTGGGTGGGAGGAAAACCAATGAACCCCTGGCATGGGCAGCCCCGTCCCAGAGCAGCTCTGTGGCCACCTGAGAGCAAACGGCCCCCACAGCCTGCGGCTTGGCCACCGGGAAAAGCACAGCAGGGCACCACAGACAGAGATCTGTCCCCTCGGGCACGGGTTTGTCACAGCAGCTGTGGTGCCTGGCTACACACAAGCTGCAATGAAACCTATTTTTCAAGTCAGAAAACCGTCAGGAAACTCAATGTCTTAAGAAAACTCACGGAGAAGAGCCGTACAGGACTTCAGGGACTGGGCAGAGCCCTGTCTGCAGCCTCCCTAAAAGGGGCTTGTGCCCTGCCTGACACCCTGTGCCCTGCCAGCCTGGGTACAGCACCCGTCACAGGGACCCTCCACCCTGTCCCAGTCCATGGAGGAATGTCTCTGCAAGGGAACAAGGCAGCCAGTGTGGCCACCTGCAAACTGCATGCCGTCACCGTGGCCCTGTGGCCACTCTGCTCTCCCACAGAGTCCTTTCAGCTCGGGAATTTCCAGAGGAAATTATCTCCTAAATGATGCTCCCTGGGAACCCCACCTTCCCCCTGCTCTGGAGGGGACATCTCTGGGCCGTGGCTCGGCTGGTGTCAGTGGCCAAGCCCGTGGGAGGCCGAGGACCTCAGAGAATCCATTCCTGCCAACAAAACTACCCAAACGGCGGTACCTGGATTCCCCTTGGACTGCTCATCTTCCACGTCCAGCTCAAAGAGGCCGCAGCCAGCAGTGTCTATCAGCAACAAGGGCATCGTCGTCTCTTCCGTAGAGGTGACACCTGGCAGGTCCCTGCACAAGGGAGGTGGGAAAGGGCCAGTTAAGCAGGCTGGAATGATGCCACAGGGCTGCTCAGCTGTGTCGTTGCTTACTCCTCCCAACAGCACGGCAGGACAGAGGGCAAAGAGCTGGATACTGCTCCCGAGGGACCAGCCTCCGGACCAGCAGTGGTGTCCTGTGTCCACTTAAATGCTCTCCCAAAATTACAAACGAAGAGCTGAGGGCCCCGGAGGGTCTCAGAGGGGCCAGCGAGCATTGGGGGTGTGGGTGTTCAGTGTCTCGCCGAACTGGTCTCAAACAGGAAAGCTGTGCAGACCCAGGGAGATGTGGCAGCTGCTCTCTGGTTTTTACAGTGTCGAGCAGGGGAAGGAGAGCCTGAAGTATTCCCAGAGATTTGACAGCAGCACTGTCGGGCAGGAGAAGAAACAGCAGCCTAAGGAACCACAGAGGAATTGGGCTTTCATGTCGTTCCTACATCTAAAGCTGCTGCATTCAAAAAAATATTAATAAGCCGTATTTTAATACCCAAGGAAGCTACTGAATTCCCAGCCTAGGAAGAGGATGGGCGATGCGGGGCAGGAAGGGAACGCCTGGAGATGGCAGGAGAGCTCTGACACAAGGACACGTCACTGCACATCACGTACAGATGGGAGAGCTGTGTCTCCAGAGAGTCTGCAAACAAACCAGGCAGATGGCGAGCCATCAGCAAGGAGGATTTCCCTCCAAGTGACAGGCAGGGGAGTGAGGGCAGAGGCAGTTCCCAGCTGAAGAGAAGCCCCAGGCTCTCCTCGGTCTGTACGGCACCGACTCCCCCTCCTTCCCGTGGAGAACGGCCATCACTCACTCACTCCACGGACACCAACAGTCTCCTCTCCTGGATGAGACTCCTTTTCCTCCGGTGTGAAGCTATTGCTGCTGTAAGGCAGGGCCATCAATGAGAGGGAGCCACAGCCCAGGAGAGAGCCTGGGCTGCACGTTCCCCGGCTGCGTGGCCAAGGGGAGCCCAAAGGAAGAGCTCTGCTCCCCCAGCTTTGGGACAGGCTCCCTCAGCCCGGCCACGGGATTCAGAGGCACAAGGTACCTGCCCTGTTTCCAAGGATGGCAGGGACCTGCAACCAACTTAGCTTTCCATGATCTCCTCTGGAACGGGGTCACCTCCAGTCCCCGTTAGCGTTTCCCCCCCTGTGAAGGGCACGAAGGGTTCATCTCCCTCCCCTTGTAACACCAAGCCCAAGAGGCTTCCCATCTCCTGTCAGAGGCTGTCCTGCCACTGTCCTCATCTGTGCAGTCAGGAGACATTGTGCAAAAGCCAAGTTCTCCAGGTAGA
>BJBW01010164.1:22466-57798 GCA_004320125.1 Scolopax mira
TGTGCACGGACAAGGCAGACAGCAGCCCAGCCCCCCTGGTGAATGCTGAACCGAAGCCTCAGCCCTGAAGCCGTAGCAGGGAGGGCAGAGGAGGGGCCCCTCAAACAAACCCCTTGCTCTTCCCAGCCAGGCCGTGTTCATGCTCTTCACAAATAAGATTATTTTGACACAAGTCAATAAAAAAATGGCCTCTGCAGCTATCTCTGTGCCAAACTGGATAAAATGGAGAGATTCTAGTAATTTTTCTGACTCCTAAATATTTGCATTTAAGAAAAAGCATTGCTACAAGTCCCGGAGCCCCGCGCTGGGGTATTTCACGCTCTCCCAGTCCAACAGAGAGAATGAAGGTTTTCCCACCCGCTCCCAGAACTGCACCCACTGCAGGTTGTGGAAGCTCCAGTTATTGAGTCGCAGCGTGTGCTGGCACCAGCCTGCTCTCCCGGGCCACCGGAACGGAACGCCGGCCGTTCAAAGGGGAGGGAAACCGCTGGGAACGGGTCCGGTGCCTCGGACCTGCCTCAGGGCTGTCCCGGCTGGAAAGGGAATCTCCCTTTCTGGTCTCTCTGGTGTTGGGACTGGAGACGGGGCACATGTGGAAACGTGTGTTCACGTGGCATTCACGTGGACATGTGGAAACACAATAAAAGACGGTGTCTGGGTGTCTGCTCCTGCCCTCGGCGAGAGCCCGAGACACAGAGACACTGCAGGTCAGGCTCCAGAGGTGCTCACCAGGAGATTCCATTTTGTTCCTCATCATTCCAACGGAGGAGGCAGAAGATAACTCCCCATGACTTCTTGTTATACAGGAAAAAGGACAACCCCCTGCCCCCAAATTAATGTTTCCTTAATGAAATTCAGGATGAAACAGAAACGCTATTGCAGGGCCAGGAGGAACGGAAAACTCCACCAGGGGAAGGACAAACCCCGCAGGCAGTGGGAGGGAGAAGGCACCCCTGCCCCGGTACCGGAGGAGAGCGGGTCACTCACCTGAGCAAGTGCTGTGCCACGGAGGGGTGGGCAGTGAGCTGGCCACCGTACAGCTCCCCAGATGCCCACTGCATGATGGCCTGGTGCATGCGGTACTGCACCTTCAGCATCCGCACCACCTGCTCCCCGTAGCCCTCGATGAGACGCTCCATCAAGCTGAGGGAAAGGCCCTTGGCAGCTGCCCTGCGTGGGAAGAGAGAGTCAGGAGTGGGGTCTGGGTGTCCAGGGTGAAAGGGTGATTTAAGGGATGGGTGTGCTCCTCTTTGGACTAAAGAATCAATCAGCATCTCACTGCAGATCCAGCCCAGCACTGCTGCTGGAACCCATCACTGGTGATCAATGGTATTGGGGTGACATTCCAGTGCTGTGGGAGCACCTGCAATACCTGCCCTGGCCCCTGCTCAGCATCCTCCTGTGGCTCTGCTGGGATGGTGTTACCTCCCTGGCCTCCTTATCTCCCCAGCCTCACACTGTTTCCCTTGGGCACCAGCAGCTGGTGGTAAGGGAGCAGGAGAAGGCTGCGGGGTCCCAAGTGTTCTCTCTCAGCAGAGGGTCCCCAAGAGGATGGAGACCCTCAGGGACAGACCCCTGCCTCACAGGAAGGTAAGACGGACTCGAGCACGTGGGGGTGGAGAGATGCCCACTCCCCTCTCCTGCATCTCACTCAAGAGATGCAGACGGTATCAGCCATCCCTGCCTGAGCCTCCCACCCATGTTGGCTCAGTGGGGTTGGAAGGAGATGAGTGAGGATGCCCGGGACCTCTGCTCAGGGAAGTAGCCCCAGAACAGACCCCTCTGTGCCTGAAAGTTCACCCCATTAACCCCCTCGGTCTCGCTGCTCTCAGCAAGCTCCAGGTACCGCATCCGTCGGTGTAACACGGCCCTCGTGTCACCGCAGGCTCAGCACGACCAGTCCCTGACACTTCAGCCTCACAGCCCGACCCGTGCCGTGGTGCCAGCCCCCCCCAGACCTCGCCGATGTCTCCCCCAGACACCAACTGCTCCCGCAGCCTCCTGGCTCCCGGGCCGCTCGCCCCAGACTGATGCATTTCAGCACTCGGGGCTTTAGTGCCCATTAAGAGAATCAACACTCAGCACTGCTGGCAACGGCCCCGCGCTTGGATCTGCCACACAAATTAATACAGCCCCTAATGAAATAAGCCTTTCAGGAGCCTAATTGCTTTCCCTTCGCCGCACAGAAAGGGTTTGTCAGCAGCGTGGCCCTGCAGTGCCGTCTGAGGAAGAAGGACAAGAATCCTCATCCTTTGATTTTGTGGTTTTGAGCATTTCAGAGCACAAAGTTTTCTTCATGCTGTGTGCCCAGCGCCTTGTTCCTGGTGAGGGGGTGAGGGGGGTCTGGGCCACAAAGAACAAGGGCAGAGATGATGAAAGGACGACAGAGAGTGACCCGGGTGCTGCCCCGGCCAGCCCTGCCATGCCACCAACAGGGCACTCGCTCAACACAACCGGGGACCACAAATTCATTAAAACTGCAGAAGAAAAAAGTGAGGGTAGGTCTTTCTGAGAAGCCGAGTCTCACTAGCCCTCCTGCCTCCTAAATCACAGGCTGCAGCAGAAGTCTTTCTTTAGACACCAGAAAGAAATCCTTTCCAGTGAGGGTGGTGACACACTGGGACAGGCTGCCCAGAGAAGCTGTGGCTGCCCCATCCCTGGAGGGGTTCAAGGCCAGGCTGGAGGGGCCTTGGAGCAACCTGCTCTGGTGGGAGGTGTCCCTGATCTTTAAGATCTTTAAGATCCAACTCAAACAATTCTATGATTCTATGAAAAGGGGCCACAAACCGTGAAGGGACACAGCTGTGGGACTTTGAGACGGCGCTGCTTTTCCGAAGGCTGTAACATTAAGGAGCACCAGGGGCCAGGAGGGTGGCAGGTCTGCAGGAAGGTGCTTTATGCAGCAGAGGTTTCCAGCTGTGCTGAGGGTTTGCTGCTGCTCAGGAGCTGCCCCAGGGTTGGTCATGGAGCCTCTACAGCCCCCCCATGTCCTTAGGGGTCCTTGTGCCCCCCATGAGAGCAGAGCAGAAGTGAGGGGGTTGGGTGACAGAGGAGTCTGGGCTCCTGGGAGGGGAAGGGGATCAGCTGGGGTGAGGGGAGAGAGCAGGATGTGGGGCTGAGGAGCACATTCCCCTCTTGTCTCCTGCTAGGCTACCAATGAGCAAGTACTGACAGCCCGACCTTCCAGCTCTGCTCTGCCCCACGGTGAGCTGACAGGCAGCCTGGTCTCCTGGGCAAGAAGGGAGGGAAGCAGCTTTACTAGGGAGAGCTGGTGACACTTGGGCGGGAGAACCTAGCCATTCCCATGGGAACAGCCCTTCCTCCTGCCTGACCAGGGGACTCAGAGCCCACCTCTTACTTAGTCTTTGCCTAAGCGTGACCACTGTCACCAAGACAATGCTTCTGGTCCCTTCCACCAGCCACCTCCTTCTAACAGGCTAATGAGAAAGCAGATGAGGCACCCACAGGTGAGCTGGCTCTCGGGGCCACCATGAGGCTTTAATTGCCCTGACCAGCCTCACCTGGGACCCACACCCTCTGCCCATGGGCCCCATTTAAGCTCAGCATTGGCCCTTCAGCCTCTGCCTGAGCTATGTCCTAGCTCTGTCTTCTGGGTGGAGAGCTCCTTGGACCTGTGTTGTAGCTCACTGCTCCTGTCTTTAGCTGTATCTTCTAGATGGATCTGGGACCCGTGTCATGGCTTTGTTTCTAGCCCACCTCCTGATGGGACCCCTGGGACAGACCCTGGACCTGGTTCGCAGCTTGATGGAGCTGTTGATGAGCCCCGTTACCAGCCCTTTGCTCTGCTCTGGCCCCGTGGGGCTGTGTCCTGCTGGCAACGACGCTGCTGCTGCCAGAAGCTGTGGGAGTAGCATTGGGAAGCTCAGGTGAGATGTGAGGGATACCCAAAGGAAGGGCTCTCGAAGCCTGAGCAGCCCTACCAGCCAGGCTCTCCCATCTGCTTCACTCCCCTCCCTTGGCTCACAAAATCCTGCAAATCGAAAGGCCAACCCTAAAACTGATTTTCATGCAGAACTGGCAAGAAAACCCTGCTGTTTTTTTAACAACAAATATTCTGAAGTGTTTCTTTTAATGATATACAATAAAGCACGGGGGAGGCATTAAGCTCAGGCTCAGAAATGGGGCTCTTCTATACGTTCCCAGCTGCTGCCGCCGCAGGGATCGACACGAGGCCATATGGTGAATTAATAATGAGGATATTAAACTGCTTGTGAATATTTCACCTGTTAATAAATTTCCTATTATTCTACTGCTCAATTAATTGCTATAATGGTTGATTTCTATGCCAACAAAATCATAAGAGCACTGAGCAAAAGCTTTTTAAGTATCAATTGCTGTAGAGAAATTAAATTGGGACAGGAGGGCGGACAGGCAGAATCATGTGTGATGCTGAGGAGTACCTACTCTAAAGTCAAGCTAGGAAAGCTAAAATTACCAAAATAAGTAAGAGCAGCCAGTACTTGCTGCTAACCTGGTTTCACCTTGCTTCATGTGCAGGAAAAGGCTATACTTTGCTTGAAACACCCTCCTGGAGTGGGGAGGATGGATCCCAGAGAGGAAGGATGAGAGACCCTGCTGCTCTTCCCAGGTGAGGTTCCCTCCCCAGCCCTGAGAAGAAATGTACAGTGTATATACATTAACAATATGTTCCACTGCAGCCAAGTGGAACCAAAGATTTCACAGGCTTCTGTGCCCACTGTGGTGTGAAATATCCTTTCTGGGCTGGTGTGAGCGGGCAGCCTGATGTGGGGCTGTCGGGACCCAGCAGTGCGAGGGGGAACAAAGGGGATGTGCTTCTCATGGAGGGATGGAGCTGTGCCCTCAGTCGTGTTAGAGCTTCTCTTGTTCATGCTCTAGAAAGCTGGTCTGCTCCCTAAGGGACAGAAGGAGATGTTGGTGTGATTCTGATCTCCAGTGCACACCATGAAATTTGGACAGCAGTGGCCCCAGAAGGATGTTGCTGTGTTTTCCTCCCTGAAGAACTCAGCACTAAGCTCCTGGATGGCAAAACCAGGCTGTGGGCATGCAAAGCATCAGCTGGGCTCTGCTCTCTGCCCTGGGCTTTTCTGCCCTGGGACAAGCTTAAGAGGTTTCGCAACCAGATAAAGAAGCAGTCCTGAGGCTGTGCACAGCTCCCCTTTCCCTTGATATTGTGGGTTTGTTTTAATCCTTGCAAATCTGATGGAGGAGGAGGAGGGCGGCAGCTTGTTCTTTCCAGCTGTGGAGGCCACCAAAGAAAACCAAGGCCTGACACTTATTCTTTGGGGAGAAAAAAGCAAATCTGGAGCTGATGGGCACATCAGGAAGAGGCTGTCCATGGGGACCTGTGTGTGGATGTGGGGTAGTGGGGATGTCCTGACTGACTGCTGACAGACAAGATGGCAAAATACCCCTCTGCTGAGGAACCAGCTGAGAGCAAGGGGCCTGACAAGGATCTGCAGAAATATGGGGAGTGTAAAAACAAATTAATAAATCAAAGCCCTGATGTGGAGAGAAATTAATTAGGATGTCAGGAAAGGATGGAACGAGGACTAAAATGAAAACAAGGAAAATAAATGCTCCTGTCAGACAGCAGAAAGCATCCTGGCATGGAGATGGCCCCTGGGACCAGGCCAACCCCCAGCACGAGGCTGGAAGCCGATGTCCAGGAGCTGCCAAGAGGGGAATGGTGTGGGGCTGGCATTGCCATCACTGGGAGGCCCTTCAGAAGTAACCCTTCCAGCCTGGAAGAGAAGTGGGTTGGTGTGTGAGGTGTGTAGGGATGCCCTCTGCATCCCGAGGCAACTCCAGGTAGTCCAAAAGGAAGGAAGAGGAGCAGCCTGCAGCCTTCAAAACTTCCTCAGCCTCAAGTGGGTAAGGGCTAATGGTAATAACTGAAACACTGAGCCCATGGAGGAGGAAGATGAGAAGAAGGTGGTTCTACCAGACCAGGCTGGCTCCCCAAGTGGAGATGGGCTGTGTGGCAGCCCAGCTGCCTGCAGGATGGCTCCCACCCAGAGCCCGAGCATTCCTCTGTCACCGAGCTCCCCACAGGACTCCCGGCGTAGTCACAGCCCCTCCTCCTGCCAGCCCAGATCCACCCCGGCCAACGCCGAGGCCCCCAAAATAGGAGCCCACCCACCTCAGGGCTGCTGCCATCAATGAGGAGAAGGGGGAGGTGGGCGGAAGGGTTTGACTCCTGCATGAATCATTCCTGGAAATAGCTTATGGCTTTCCATTAAGCAAAGGGGAGCCGGCAGGTGATTCGGTGCCTTAATTAGATCTCTGGAGATACCGAACAGGGTGGAGGCAGAGGGAATCTGCCTTTGTGCTGTGTCTCACGGCCCCTGCAGACCCTGAGAAGCACAAAGTGGTGCTCTCTGGCCTCGGCTGGATTTGCATCGTGCAGGGGGATGGTGCTGCAGAGAGGAGAGCTCTGTCTTCCATACAGAGAATGCTTCTGCTGGGGCAGCAATTAACAGCATGGGCAGAGTTCAGATCTGTAAGGGAACGAGCTAATAATTTTCAAAGGTGTTTATCTGAAATGTAATTGGATTTCTCAAGACAAGTTGTTCTAACTGATCAAAATTTGTTAGCTTTTGCATTTAATCAGGAGGCTCCTGAGGCAAATGCTGTCAGCTGCTCCAGCTGGACCTCACTGCACAGCTTCTCCAGCACAGGCTGCTTGGGGGGTTCACTGACAGCAAGGGAGCCTAAACAAAGAAAATCCTTTCCTTCAAACCAGACAGCTTTTCTTTCTATCCA
This sequence comes from Scolopax mira, assembly GCA_004320125.1. Classification (NCBI taxonomy): domain Eukaryota; kingdom Metazoa; phylum Chordata; class Aves; order Charadriiformes; family Scolopacidae; genus Scolopax; species Scolopax mira. Next base: position 29,232 of record BJBW01010164.1, read on the forward strand.
GATAGAATGTGGGAGGGAGATGCTGGGCATCTGGAAAGAGGAGAGGGAGGTTTTGTTGCTCCCAAGCAGAGGCTGGGGCAAGAGGAGAAGACCCCAGATCAGAACCTGCCTGATGAGATCCCATTCCCACCTCTGTGTGCACCCATCTGCAGGTACTGCCTGTGGGGCTGCTGCCAAGGGCCCTGCTGAGATGAGAGGTAAAGCCATAAAGAGCTCAAACAGCTTTATTTTTCTGCTTATTTCACTGCATTCTCAGTCCTGCACCAGGGATCCAGCAGAGCAAGGGGCAAAGCTTGAAAACACCCAACTGAGAATAATTTTCCTTAACAAGATGCCAGCCTCTAGCAGCAGGGAAAGAGAGGGGAGATGGATCCTCAGAAAATGCCGGGCTCTGGTGACTGGTGGCTTCTCTGCCCAGCGCCCGACGCCTTGAGCAATAAGGACTTGTTTGACATAGCAAGTTTTTGGAACATAATTTACTGGTAAGCCAGGCTGAGAGATAAATCTGTTAACACAACTGAGTCATTGCTTTATTTTTAAACCTATTGAACTTTGGGAAGGGCACAGAGTGACACGGGGTTTGAACATCCCTGAGGTTTTTTGCCCAAAAGGGATTACCCACGAGAGACGGGAGCTGAGCTACCAACTGACCTCCCTGTGCTGGTGGTCACCCTGCTGAGGCTGAAGAACCAGAAGATCTGACTTTTACCCTCGCTCTCCCTTAATTTCACAAAGGCCAGTTCTTTGTGCAGCTGGGATCTTAAAAACATGGAAAGAAAACACGCAAAGGGCACAATAAAACTGTCAAGGTCTTGTTATAGAAAATCAGTGGAAACAGCAAGGACAAACAGCTTGGTCCAACTCGCACCCACAGGATCCAAGGAGCAAAACAGAGTTTGTGAGGGAGAAAGAGGATGTTCTGATGCCAGCCAGGGGCAGTTTCCCACTGCGAAGTCCAATGAGCTCAAACCCAAGGGAGAGAAAAGCACAGCTCCTTGAGCAGGAGGAGAAGCCAGAAGGGAGCTCTGAAGAGGCTGATCTTGCAGGTCCCCAGCCCAGAAACCCCCACCAGCCAGAGAAGGAGAGAGCTTGTCCCCAGCACAGTCTGCAGAACAATAACCATTCCGTGGCTGATAAGGGTAAAATGAGGAGATAATACAGTGCCTTAATGTTATTTGCATCATCTCTCAGCTGTGAGCTGCTGCCTCCCCTGGATTTTTTCATTTCCCTTCTTCAGAATTCAAGTGAGATGATAGATATGGTGCTCGTTATGTTTTCGGAAGCAGAAGGGAAAGTTTATGGAGTCGGTGCTGCTCCTCTCAGCAGCAGCTCAGGGATTCTGGATCCAGACCCCGATAAACACATGTATTTATATTTTTCCCTACCCGCAGGCTCCCTGGTACCACTCGGGGTATCCCCCTCTGGGCACAGGCCACAGGTCTCTTCCAAAAACTAATTGTTCTTAATGAGCACGTTGTAATTACGGTGGGGTTTTATAAGCACACACTATGGGTGTGTGATAACGCGCTACAGCATTGCGGGGGGGCAGCTCCCACGGTGACACGTTAAAGAGACCGGGAACCACAGGATTCAATAGAGGGAAGGCAAGACTTGGCTTAATCTGAGCACAAGCCTGAACTCTCTGCAGCGCCTGCGGTTGGCAAAGGGGAGGTAAACCAGGCCAGGTGTGGGAAATATCATGTAGAAAAACAGATTATCTTTCCTAAAAAGAAACGCTTAAAAGTTCATATAGAAATACTGGTCAGTGAAACCAGAAAGTGTGTCTGTTTTGTTCATTTCACTAGTTTGAATGATCCTAAAGGTCCTTCCCAACCTAGATGGTTCCATGTGATTGTTTCAAATTGGTTTTTTTGAACAATTTTTCTAACCAGCCTGAAAATCGCTCTGCACGACAGACAGAAAGTGAAGAATTCAAACACAGCGCTGCCAAGCAAGAGGAATCCATAAATGTCTCTGCTGAAGGTATGTCTCTCAGGAAGAACATCTGTTAAAATATATGTAACTTTGAGTAATCCAAGAGGAGCACATGGCAAGGATAAGTGTGAAGATGACTACGGGGAGGAAGCACATGAGGAGGAGGAGTGGCTGAGGGAGATGGGGGGGTTCAGCCTGGAGAAAAGGAGGCTCAGGGGAGACCTTCTCGCTCTCTCCAACTCCCTGAAAGGAGAGGGGAGCCAGGGGGAGCAGTCTCTTCTCCCAAGGAACAGGCCATGGGACAAGAGGAACGGCCTTAGGTCGCTCGAGGGGAGGTTTAGGATGGAGATTGGGAAATATTTCCCAATGAAAAGGGCTGTGAAGCCTTGGCAGAAGCTGCCCAGGGCAGTGGTGGAGTCCCCATCCCTGGAGGGATTTCAAAGCCTCCCTGGAGGGAGGCAGACATGGTGCTGAGGGACATGGATCAGTGGTGGGTTTGTCAGTGGTGGTTGATGGTTGGACTTGGTGGTCTGAAAGGTCCCTCCCAGCCCAGGCAATTCTATGATTCTATTCTATGACTCTAAGAAAGCCTGCTCAGACGGGGTGCATTCAACTTTAAGCAGTGGGTATCAGTGAGACAGGTCTGATGCGACTCTGGCCGGGGAACACCGATAAATAATCCCCAGTAATGAAATCCCTCAATTTGAGGCATTCGGAAGCATTTGGCTGCATCGTACGGGACCGTGAGCTGCTCCTTACCTGTGGGAGATGATGGTGGGGGGGAGCTGCTTGTGATCCCCGGCCAGGACACACCTGGGGGCCCTGAGCAGAGGGACCCAGCAGCTGGCCTCCAGCGCCTGCGCACACTCGTCGATCACCACCAGACCAAAGTGCTCCTCGGGAAGCAGCTTCAGCGGGCCCTCTGAGGATGCACCTAGGGAAAGGAGAGGTGCCTGGCTCGGGGGGGGCACGCAGGGGGAGCACCCTGCTCTTGAAGCAAACCACACGCACCTTGTGATCGAGGGAGGCAGGAAAAATAATGTTTCTTTGCAGAGATTCAGAAACTTGGTTCTGTACATGTGCATCTGTATGTGTCAGAACTGGGTTTTGCCAATTTCTGTTTGTCCTTTTTTCCCCAGCATCTGGGCCCAAAAGCTTCCAAGTATCTTTGAAACCCGCGGTGAAGCCAAGATGACACACGGAGCAATATGCTCAGATGCCTCACCCGGAGCAGAGCAAAAGCACTAATGAACACCCACCTCCCGTCCGCCCCCAAATACAAACAAAGCTTCTCTGCAGCCAAAAGATGGGGGGAGGGGGAGGTTCAGCTCCTCTGATGCACCCAGGGACGCCCTAGGGAACGATCAGTGGAGCCCCTGCCTGCCCTGCCCTGCTGACCCCGGCCGTGCTGCTGTGTCCTCCCAGAGGCAGTGGGAGAAGGGAAGGCTGGGGAGACCCATCAGACAGTCATGGCAAGGGCCAGCCTTTCCCATCTGTAATGTCAGCCAGACATGCCAGACAGGAGCTGACAGTGACCCACCCATCCACTGGAACTCTGAATTCCAGAGGCATCAAAAATGTCACTGCACTTCATCAGGAAAAGGGATGCAAAGGGAGGAGGGGGGGATCAAGCAGCCACGTGCCAGTCATGGAGCTTTTTATTCCCCGTGTTCACAGACATGTTATCTCACAAGCCCCTGAACTATTGCAGTGAAAGCAGCTCTGATTAGGGGTGATTTTGCTTTGCCACAGTAAATCCTGCCACCTCTCCAGCTCTGCATCAGCTCAGAAGTCACAGTTTGTCAACTCAGCCAGCCTGTTTTCCTTTAAAAAAACTGTTTCCAGTCTATACGAATCCAGCCTGGTAACACAGGGCATGCAGTCTGCAATTTTGCCCTGTTGAAGGTGAAAGGAGAAGAATTAAGTGGAAAGGTCCTCTCTGTCTAAAACTGCCTGTACGAGGTGGAGGCAGAGGGTTTTCTTCCCTTACAGCTCGACCCGAGCTTATCGAACTGCCATTAACTAAAGGTCATGGTGTCCCTCTGCGTTGCCATGATTAAATAAATCCTCTCTCTGCTGAGCCTAGCAACGGAGCACTTTGGCTTGCATAAAAAATAATTCCCATCAAAACTACGTGGTTTCAGACTAATATCAAAAATTGCTTAACTGAGGAAAACACAAAATCCACCTCCTTTGCCCACCCCATTTCTCTGCAGCAGAGCTGCACAGAGCTCCACACCGGTCCCAGAGTCACAGGAGACCATCAGTGACTGAGCAGTGCAACAGCCAGCAGAAAATACCAGTTTTACTGAAAAAAGGAAACCTTCCCCTCTTTTGCCAGACAAAGTAAAAAGAAGTGAGAGGCCAATTCCCAGCAATTAATGCACTGGAAGGATCTACCTTCCCTTTAATCTTCACACCAGTAACTTGTAAATGCCCTGTGAAGTTCTTCTTTATGACCTAAAATTATTGATGTTTCACTGCAGGAAATAATCCCTGAGCAACCAAACCCAAAGATTATACACGGAGTATGATCCACCTGATGTAGAGAAGCGTTTTAGCGGGTGTTAAAGCTCCCTGGGGTGGCAGGACATCCCCTCCCTGCGTGCAGAGGAGCTGTGTACGTGCTGCTGGATGGAACCTGGAGCCCTTCCCGACGTCCCACGGCCTTTCCACCACTTGGGTGAGGCACAGAACCACCCAAACACGTGGGGGCTGGGACCAGGCTAGGGAACACGTGCTGTATTCCATCAGTCGTGGCAGCTATCCAGGCGGGAAAGCAATTCCCTGCGACTTATGAAATCAATAAGCAGATTGCAGCCCTCCACTGGCGCCAGTCTGCGCTCAGCTCCTGCGCAGAGCTGCGGGCACGCTGCCTCACACACAGCACCTCCTAGACCCGAGGTCTCTCATCAACAACAAGAGGAGGTGACAGAGCAGGGGGGGTCCCGCTGGGGAGGCGTTTGGGAGCACCAGCAAACTCGACCCAGCTCCCCGGAGCCCGGGAGGAAGTCTCCCTCCTGTCCCGGCTGCCTCCCAGGGCACACTCCTGGCAAGTGAGGTGAAATACCACAGAGAAAAAGATCTGGCACCTGTGTTTGTGGCAAGGACGACGCTGGCGCGGGTGAGGGCTGCAGCCATGGCCGTCTCCTCTCGTTCTTTCAGCTCCTTTCTCAGTGCCTTAATCTCACTGAGAAAATGGCTCCGCTCTCCCTTGTCCTGAGCCTTTTTGCTTTTTGCCTACAAAATAGAAAAATCAAGATAGAACGAACTGTTTCTAGCCCCTGGGATACCTTCAGCTTCTCCCATAACCAAAGAACCCAGGTACAGCAAGGCTTTTCCATGTCCACACGAAACCCTGGCTCATCACAATCAGCCCCACAAAACCTGGGCTTCTCTTCCCTCCCCCTGCCAGAAAATCCCTTCCGCCATCAGTGTCGCCGGAAGCACACGGAGTATTTCCATCTGTGCATCAACACAACCCCCAGCTCTGAGCATGAAGCAGCAAAATGAGACTGTTCTGCCCCTCAGAGCATCCGGGAGCATCGGGAGAAACACCGGGCTCAGGCAGCGATTGCTCGGGCTCAGTCGGTCGAGGCTGAAGCTCCTCGGGCTTTGACAGTCTCGAAGTGTGAGCAGAGAGTGTTGAATCATTGAATCACAGAACGGTTTGGGTTGGAAGGGATCTGAAAGCCCACCCAGCGCCAGCCCTCCCAGCATCTCCATGGCCTCCTCCGGCCCCACTCCAGCAGCTCCCTGTCCCTCCTGTGCTGAGGACACCAGTGCTCCAGGCGGGGTCTCCCCAGAGCGGAGCAGAGGGGTGGAATCACCTCCCTCACCCTGCTGCCCACGCTGCTGGGGGTGCAGCCCAGGATGAAGAGTTACTCGCTGTCCTTACACCCTCTGTGTGGCCCTGCCTGCTCTGCCCTGTCTCCCCTCAGGGACCAGCAGGGAGAGGGGCAGATGCTTCAGTCCGTCCCACAGCCGAGTCTCTGCACCACCAGAGCATCTGGGCACCAAGCGGGGAGTAACATCTGGTGGTGACTGGGCTCAGGACCCCCCATCTCATTCTGCTCCGCTGCTCGGGGGGAGCAGGGACCCTCGGAAGTCTCTGGGGAGGGATCACAGACACACGGATAACGGGATCCCACGGGCATCTTCCCTGAGGCTGACCTAACGGAGAGGGTGGGCACCAGTCCCCAACAGTCACCGAGCTGAGGGACAAAGATCAGCATCAGCTTCCTCCCTGCTGGCAAGAGGAAGACTAGAGAGCAAAAGCAATGGTGCCAGCAGGGCCACGTTCAAGGTCTGCCCTGCAAACAAGATCTAGTTAGTGATTAGCAACTGCTCCCTGCTGTTGGTGGTGACACTAGGATCCAGACAGCAACTGTCTCCCAGCTCTGAGAGCAGCTGTGGGCACTGGGAGCCCCATCCTGAGGGAACAGAGCGCCCTCAGCCAGCCCCAATGTTAGTTGGGGTTAACGAGGTTAACGAGTAACCTCATTAGTACTCTGTGGGGGTCACCAGGCTCTAATTGTCCTGACCTGATTCATTTGGGCCCCCACCCACACGCTCCTTGGGCTGGGAGCTGCATTTAAGGCCAGACCTTGCCCTGACCCTGAGCTACAGGGGTTGTGTCCTCAGTCTGGACCTGTGCTGGGGAACTACACCTTTGCTGGTACAAAGACCATCCAGAAGCTGGTGTCCTGGGAAGCTTGAAGCCTGAACTGGTAAGAGAAGGAGACATAATGGAGTAGAATATGCATAAAGAGAGCACAGGGTTTAATTGATATTCCTGGTTCTGCCATGGTTAGGGTGGTGGTGAGGGAAGGGAATTAGAAGAGTCAAAACATAGAGTGGATGAAGTAAGAAGTTATTTCAGGGGTGAGCAGGGGATGCTGTGGGGAGAAGGTGGGCCAGGACCTCAGAGGTGGGCTCTCTGCAGCCCAGAGAGAGGAGATGCTAATGCCTCAGGTGCATCTTCTGTGAAAGACCTGGTCTTGGGCAGCCCAAAGCACTAAGCAAGTGGAACTGGAACTGTAGCAGTGTGTCAGCTCTTGGGGTCTGTTTGGCATTTCAGGGTGGAACAAGCCTTGGTGGCTAGGACTTGTGTCCCATCACCATGTCCCCCCTTCCTCTAGGGAGGAAACAGATGGAGACTAAAGCTGAAGGCTTTGCTTTCTCCTCAATTTCTATTCTTCTATGGAAATCATCAGTGAAAAACCCTCCTCCCAAGGAGAGGGAAGGGGAAAAAACAACCACATTTGGGAAAACTGGAGCTGCTGCCCTGCTGGTGGCTGGAGATCAGTGTCCCTGGAGCTGAGAGCTGTGTCTGGGGCGTGTCATTCAACAGAGTGAGTGTGTGGGGTCTTAGTGCAGGGCAGGGAGGACGCCCTCCTGCACCTCTGGTGGGGATGGGATCTCTCTTGAGTGGATGATGGCTCTGGATGATGCTGCTAACGAATGGGGGGGTGGAAATCTAATTAGTACCAAAGCCTATCATCTCAAGTAAAAGAGCGACTTTGTAAATTAAGTTTAGGAAAATTAGGTTGTGAGAGAAGAAATTAAGCATGAATTTTTACAGTGTACTCTGCTTCCTACTTGAGGTGACGGAGTGGGAGGGAGTGTCAGGACAGCCAGACATCTCGTTAGGAAGTGAATTAATGATGGGACTGTTTCCCTTGCTCTCTAGTGACGAGGATCACATGAGGGATGTCAGACATCCTCCGGGGAGCAGGGCACTGCCACGGCCCCCACGCACCCACAATGACTCTGATTTTGCCACTTCAGTGAGGAATTTGGAGGGGAGGAGTTCTGCCCTGGGCTCCTTCTCCAGCATGTGAGGATGTGCCCTGGGAGGCTCCGGCAGCCCCTGGTAGAGCAGTTCTGAGACACCTTCCCCACCTCCTTTCCTCCAGGGCCAGGTTAAATGCTTCCCAATCAGAATAAATGGGATTAATTAATGGGGACACATCTCCAGCTGTCACTGCCAGCCCCATGCACTATGCTGTTTGTCCTTTCCTCTCCCCTGCTGTGGCCTTTCTGACAGTGAGAGGCTCATGCCCCCCCAGTATCCTCCCCCTGCCTGTTCACAGCACTATCCAGACTGGGAGCATCACTGGGGACTCCTGGGGGCCTGAACCCTGGCTAAAGACAAATCATGTAGGACTAGTCACTGTGATTTGCCTCTAGCCACTGACTTTTGGGGCAGCCCAGAGCACCTGGCTGCAGCAATTTTCTTCTAAGAACATCCAAGAAGTGGCAAGAGTTTCTCTGTGGTTTCAGAGCCCAAGTAGCCCACCTGGCTAGCAGCTCGGGTACCGCTAATCTAGCGAGCTGGCACTCGGGTAGCCCACACGGGGCACATCACAGGGGCACTTACGAAGGCCTGGTCGATGTCCTTCCTGATGTCTGCCACTATCTGGGCATTGTCTCCGTGGGCCAGGACAGCATCCAAGGAGTGCTGCTGGATGGGCTCCAGCAGGCGAGCGGGGTGCCCCAGCCGCAGGATGTGGGCTCTGTGGCTAGCCAGCCTTTCCACCAGGTTGTCCACAGCCACGTTGGACGGGGCACAGCACAGGACCTGTGAGAGGAGACACCCAGTGCTGGGTACTGCCAGGGACAGCACAGCGTGGGAGCAGCAGTGGCCAAGAAAGGAGACCCTCAGCAGAGAGAGGGAGACCAACGTCTGTGGGGAATAAATGACTGACATCTCCACAGCCTCCAGGCACCAGAGGCAATTCCCACCTGGATTCGGAGCACAAGCACAGGATCTTCAACAGACAGCAAACCTGAGCTTTTGCACCTCCTTTCAGCTGACAGGGGAAGCTTCCTGAGGCTCAGCCAGAGCCCACAGCATGACACGGCCATGGTGGGTCTGTTCCAGCTGCCATGGAGCACGAGGAGTTTGTAAGATAACCCACCGTGGTCACTGTCACTCCTGTCCTGCCACTGATACTCACCTTCAGGCCTTGCTGAACCGCTTGCAAGATGATCTCCACCAGCGTTGTGGTCTTCCCCGTGCCAGGCGGCCCGTGGATGATGGCCAGCTCCCTCTGTGCCAGCGCGAAGGAGATGGCTTCCCTCTGGGACGCATCCAGCGACTCGTTGTAAAGCTTCAGAGGTGCTGGGGAGACAGCGGGAGACTCGCTCGGACTCGGCCCTAACCCGGGGCTTGCTGAGCAGCACAAGCTAGGAACACAAAGCAGCAGCTCTCGGTAGCTGGCACCAATCAATTTGATCATGAGAAGAGTCTTCCTGGGGAGGAAGGTGCACCGTGTCCCAACCAGGGGGCTACAAGAGCCCAGGCTGGTAAGAGCAAGGCTTGTTCTGCTTTCAGAATGAGCAGGGAGCCCACCCCACAGCAGAGTCTGCCCCCTGCTATTCCTCAGGAGGAGCAAGTGCCCAGCTGGGAACACGACTAGCTTGGATTGGAAACTTTCAGCATTTAAAGACGCATTTACTTGCTACAACATCATCAAACGTAGGATTTCCTGGGTGCAGAGGGTGCTCTGGATTTATAATAAAGGTGAGACAGCTTATTTAGCAAACTCTCAATGAAAAGAGATGTGGGGAATAAATCACTGACATCTCCACAGCCATGAGAAGAGGGAACCAGTTGATCTCGCAAACGAATCGCTCCCATTCCAATTAAACCACCACAGCATCAGTGAAAAAGCAGCAGGAAAGAGCAGTCCTGTATTGCCCAACAATGACTGAAAAGGAAAACGGATAAAAGCAGCAATGCAAATGCTGAAAACTAAAATTAGTTTGGGCTTTAATGATCAGAAAGGAGAAAAGAGAAAAAGGACATGCAAATTGCATTACAAGAGAATTGGTTTCACTGCCGAAGACGGAATTCTCACAAGCTGCTTTTTACCTCCCAGATTTATCTAATTTAAACCCATATTTATTCTCATCTCCCATAATCCTGCTGCTAATCTCCTTGTTCATTATGGAAGTTAATTACAGCAGGGCTGATGACTCATTACACTGAGGTTTACTGAAAATAATGTTCCCACGGAAGCTTATGTAAGACCCATCTCTGGGCACCGGTCCCCGCTGGGCATCGTGTGTTCTCTCCCTGCCTTTGCATTAGCAGCTCGATTAAAAGCAACGAGGTTTCTCCTGGCCTCGGGAGGGTTGAGTTGTGGGCACCCCCCTCGTCACCCCCCAGCACTGGCTTCTGAAGCAGCACAACTAAATGAGGTGTCCGGGTTAAATAATGTTGGTTTAAAAGATGCTGGTGAGGAGGAGAGAAACGGGACTAATGGGCCTTTCTCCTGCTAACCTGCCTCTTGCTTTGCACCCAATTCTGGGGCTGGTGTGCTAATGACTAAGAGGAGAACAGGAAGCATCCTGTGGGCCTGGGGAAAAAGACAGAATAGCTTAAAAACTGAAAGGCATTTCCCGAAGTGAGGAACAGCCGGGACGTAGGAGTCATTGATATCTCCTTGCTCAGGGAATGAGATCAGAAACGGGCTTCTCTGCACCCTCTTCCTGCTCAGTCCCACGCTGCCAGAAGCTGCTGTGGGGGTGACTGGGAGATGTGCCTCTGCTGGGGAGGAGGGCAGAGCCTTTGGAGGGGTGCTGTGACTCCTCTAAGCTCTCCCCCATCCCCGAGCTGGGCTCTGAGCAGGCTCACCTGAAGAAAGGCAGTTGATCTGCCCCAGCAGGACCGGCCTGAGGGCTTGGTGTGAGCCATCAGGTCAGGGTTTGCACCCCTGCTGCCAGGAGACACCCTGTAACCCAGCCCCATGTCATCAGCTCTGCCCCCTTGGGTTGACACAGGTGCTTAGAGCCATGGGTTAGTGATGCGTTTTATCAGAGTTGGGTTGATGGTTGGACTGGATGCTCTTAAAGGTCCCTTCCAACCCCGACAATTCCAGGATTCTATCACTGTGTATGGGCACCACCAGCAAACCGGAGCCCGTGACCAGCTCCTCCACAACCCAGCTGCAGCCAAACAGGATGGGACACGTCCCAGAGGGTGATTAAGCCTGAAAGAAGGAACCTTCCCTGCTCTGTCTGGGCAGGATTTGGCAGCTGAGCTGTTTGGAGAGCTCTGTGTTCCCCACAGATCTCGAGGGCTCTGTGCTGGCAGGAGGGATCACACGGTGGAGGGACAAGCAGCATTTAAGGTTTCTGCCAGTGACTTGTCACAGCCACTCCACTGTGCTGAGGAGCCCAGGAAGTTTTGCTAGAAATTCCTGGTGCTTCCCCAGTGCTGCTGGGTCAGCTCTTACTGGGGACACCCCTGCTTTCTAACACAGCTTTTTCTTTCTCCTTTCTGTTTTCAAATGTCTCTTTCCAGCAATAGGCATAAGTGGGCATAAGGCAGCTCCAGTGTCTGGGCACAGGGATGAATGTTCCCTCACCTTTTGCAGACCAGGAAAACAGAGAGAGATGGTTGACCTGCCCGGACTGTGCCTACAATAATGTATAACCATATTTCTGGCAGAAAAGGGACTGTTCAGGCCAGCAGGCAGAGCAATGCTGGCCTCTGCTGGCAAGCACAGCCTCTCCATACATCCACCACCTACAGTTCAGAGTTTGCCTCTGAGACCTCTTCTCCCACCCGGTTCCCCTTCTGGAGACACAAGGTAAGGGTTGGAAATGCTTTGTGGTGGGGAGCATTCCCATGCTCAGCTGCAGACCCCCCCACTGGTGATACCTTCATATGTGCCTTTTGACCACTCTATGGGTTATTCTCCCCAGAGCCTGCCTGGGGTTCTGTGTTACACCCAGGCAGGAGATCCCAGTGCAGCACAGGGATGTCAGTCTGTTTGGGTACAGGGTCTGAAGGGTCCAGCTGGGTGTGCAAACACTTCACTTTGTAATTTCCAAGGTCAAAGGCTCAGTGAGGGGGAACACGAACTGTTTTTCTCTTAGCATAATTTTCAGAATAGCTTGCAATCTGTGGAATCCTAGAACTGCCTGGGTTGCAAGGGACCTTTCAGGTCATTGAGTCCAACCATCGACCCAGCACTGACACAAACCATCACTAAACCATCTCTCTGAGCACTATGTCTACCTCTCTTTTAAATACCTCCCGGGATGGTGACTCCACCGCTGCCCTGCCCTAAAGAGACCCTGCATGACCAACCTTTTGGAAAATAAAAAACCAGATGCTTTTCCCTTTTCCCTTCAGGTTCCAAGGTTCCATGATGGGAAAGAGCTGCCATGGGAGCAGAGCATGGCACTGGGGCTGCACGAGCTTTGCTGCTGGAAAGAACCACCACATCTCGGGGCTTTTGGTGGTGCTGGTGGGTGCTGTGTGTGTCTGTCCGTGTGCTGCAGCCTGGGCACCTACAGCCCGCTTTCCTGGGGACATGAAAGGGCTCTGCTGTCCCTCCAGGTCACACCCCCATAAAGCTGAACCTGCTGACCAGTTTCTAACCAATTTGATATCAAGTCCCTACATATTTTATGGTACCACTCTACTCCTATGCTTGAAAAATGAGGCTTCTAACTTTTTCCCCACTCTTAAAACAATTAGATTGAGCATCCTGCTGCACATATCACTTGCTGGAGTCTGTTTTGCCCTTGGGAGAGCACCAGGCATACAGCTGGGTGCTTATGATTTCCACTGACCCTTCTACTCCTCAGTCTCCTTATAATTTGGTTCTTCCCCACTGTTTGTACAGAAGACAGTGACAAATATTCTGCTTACAGGTATGGATCTGCTCTGGGCCACCACCTTCTCCTCCTGCCCATGTGTCAGGGACAGTCTTTCTTTGGGTGGGTGTTTGTGGTTTCTCTCCTACCCCTGGTTTTCTGGGCTTCTAAAGCCCAGAAGCTTTTGAGCTTCTGAGCTTTATTGCATCCTGGGATGGTGTTATTACAGATGTGTGTCTAGACAGCCTGTTTTATGAGATGTACAGAACTTATTAACACCAAGTCCTGACGGGTTTGCTTGAAATCAGATAATGGATGGGATGAGGAAAGCATCTCCCTGAGAAAGCAGGCTAAAAGATGCTTGGTCATGGAAGAAGTACTGTGCCATGGAGGAGGGGCAGCCCACAATGCTAAGGGGTTCTTCTATCCTCCTGTCACAGAGCATGCTCCTGGGAAATACATGCTGCCTTCTGCCCACAGACCTCACACCTGCAGGTTTCTGTGCTGTTTGCAGAGACACATTCCTGTGTCCTGGGACCTACAGGACCCTGGGGCCCTCAGGTGTCATTGTACAAGTGTGAGAGATGGGACTGATCCTGGTAGCTGCCTGGTGCCCTCCCGTCAGCTCTGTGGAGCCTGGCTGCTAGGTAGGACCTAGCTAAAGTTAAGCCATTATTATTTAATTTCTGGCTGGTATAATGTCTCTCTAGTTGGGGAGGAAGGAGCTATACATTGAAAAGGCAGAAGGAAGGCCTCTCCACCCTGTCCTTCTCAGGTTATCTGCTTCTGACTTGTATTGCATCTCCTCTCTCCGTCTGAACGTTTCTATCAATCAATATTCCCAGTGCTAGGAGATGTAAAATCCATCTCTGGGCTTAGTCTGGCACTTGTGAGCCATTTGGTGAAACAGAATTTTTCCTCATTTGAGAGGCAGTTCTGCTACCATCGGGGGGAAAGCAGGGTAGAAGCTGCTAAGAAAGTTAGTTCATTAAAATTTAATTCTCTTATCCAATATTAAAACCCTGAGCACAGCAAGGTCCTGAGGTAGCCAAAAGGCTAAGAGGTCTGATTCAGACCAAGCTCAGTGCTTAGAACCAGGGAGACATGACTCGCAGTAACATGAATTCTTTGCCCTGGGTGTAGAGAATGGGAACCCAGCCTGAGCAACACAGTGAGGGGCGTGAGAGAGGGGAACCACTGTGGGCAACAAAATACAGTAATAAAAGCAAGGAAAAGCCAGACCAAGCGCAGAGCAGCAGGAGCTGTGGTGGGGAGGGACCTGAGCACAGCCCCAGGCAGGGATGGAAGGTGTCACCCGTGTCACACTGTGTAATGGTCAGCCCTGAGCCCTATGCAGGGCTGGGAGACAAAGCCAGCCCCAGCTGCGAGGCTGCAGCCACCCCCTGCCTCCACCCTGATCTCTGGGGCCCGGGGCATGTTCCCCTTCTCTCAGGGCATGATATTCACTGGCAGTTGCCGAGCTCTCGGATATTCTGCTGGTCAGAGGCTTTGGTTTCCCCGAAAGGGTAAGCTGTGTAACTTCATCTCACACTTCTCTGAAGACTCGCATCAAAAAAAGATGTGAGTAAAAGGGGATTCTGCTTATTTGTGACTATTTGACAGCCGTTGGTAAAACCAAGTTGTGAGCTTTTAAGTATGTGATGAAACCAAAGCAGCCTGTGCATCTCCAACTTGACTGAGCATAATCAGAAGGCTGTAAAAATAAAACCCCAAGTGTTCCCATGCTGTTCCAAACTGCAGCAGTTCCAAAGGAGTAATTCCCATGAAGGCAGAGTTATTGGATTTTTAATATAGGAGCAGCACTGGCAGCTTCTGATCTTTGACATTTATGGATGGGATTGGGCCAGGAAGCAAATGAGAAATGCTTCATAAACTAAACTGAATTTCAGACTTGTGAACATGTGCAAATTCCCCCAAACCTGTCACATGTGACACCTGCAGGGATGAGCGTAGAGCAAAAAATGTCTCTAGAAAGGCAAAAGCCCCTGGCATCAGGCTGGTATAAAATATTACAGAGAAGCATCCTTACCTGTTTCCCTGAACGAGCTCGGAGCAGAAGAGAAGAAGAGGACATCAATGAGATGGGAGGCTGGGCCGCTGCGGTACTGCCTTAGAGCAGCTAAAGCTCTGCCAGAGAGGAAAAGGGCCGGGTTACAGGCACAGGAATTCCTTCAGAGACCCTGGCACACCTTGGGGCCTGCTGACAGAAGACTTTGGGCACAGATTCAACTCTTCCAGAGCTGAAAAGTGTTTCTCTGTCACAGACTAATCCCATCTGATTGCTGCCTCCCCCAGCACTCGCACACAGCCCTTACAGCAGCCGGAATTCCACCTTCTACTCGCTCCAGTCTGACACAGCCAGACCCTCTGCCAAGCCCTTTCAGCACATTCATTCAGCCAAGGGCTATTTGCTTCTCCTTCCAGGATGGAAAACGCTCTATGGGGAATCCTGTGAGCACCAGAGGTGATGCAACACGGGGCCAAAGTATGTAACAGAGTGTGAGATGAGGGGTGGGAGGAAGAGGGAAGAGCAGTGTGGGATGAGGGGCAGGAGGAAGAGGGAAGAGCAGGATCATACCAGCCAGCAGGAAGATGAATTTAGGCTGTTGTGACACTGCAGTACCAGAGATCCAATTGAGTTATCTCCATGGGAGTGCACTCAGGAATTTGCAGAAAAAGGGACATCCAAAAGGTGGACACCTGCCCTAAGCGGAGCTGCTCTAGGAGTGAGAGGAATGAGATGGGAAAGGAGGGAAGCCAAGTCAAGTGAAATAAACTGAGATCTCTCTTGGAAGAGCTTTTCTAGAGTAAACTTGACAGTTTTCAACTGGCTTTTTGCTCCCAAGCAGAGTGACTGGAGGTGAAGCACAGCCCCCTGGCACTTACCTTTTCAGCCTGTTGTAGGTGACGTCGTTGGCTAATTTGAGCAGGCGGTAGGAGCTCTCCTGGTCCAAGCTCAGGATCCCATCACGGGACTCCTCAAAGGCCACCGTCACCGCTTTGGAGGTGACCCGTGTCACGATGCCAGTGGAGAGGGGCTCACCCTGGCCTGCTGAATCATAAAGGCCCACGATGTCCCCTGCAAAGAGGAGTTTGAAGAGAGAGTGTGAATGGGGGCAAATGAGACCAGCAACCAAGTGTGACCCAACGCAGAGAGCGGGACCGGCATCGCCAACCACAGGAAGATGGAAAAGGAAAATCCACTTTCCATTTTGCAATTAAAGTGTAAGTGACAAAAGTCTTTACCTACTTTGGCTTCTACAAAGAATTAACTCTTTCATGATGAGACCAGGGCTTTGTTTTTACTGATTCCAGAGGCACTGGCACTAATTCCTGGTGCAACACACCTCGCTGTAACAAGCCGAGGGACAAAGAGGCTGTTTTCCTCTAGATGCATCCTGGAGCCATACCATTTTCTCCTTTCCTTTTTTACATGGATTGCTCAGGCTTCACCAATATCACATTAGAAGGATGTTAAGAAGAGATTGGTTGCCTCTTACTTCACCTACTTTGCACCCACAGGAATCTCACTTACCAGGCCCGAGGCTGTTAGAGGGCAGCTCGGGGTCTGAATCGTATTTCCTGGGCTGGAAGGTGACCAGCAGCCGTCCGTAGAGGCCGGTTCTCTGGGTGGCAGCTCGGAGTTTGAGCAAACAGACACCCCTGCGCTGCAGCTCCTTCAGGGAGACGCTCTCCTGCCATGCCCTGGGAACCACACACAGGCGTGAAGAAAAGCCCTGGCTGGGCTGAAGCTGAGACTCAGAGCTACAGAAAACAGGGCAGGAGATGGAAAAGGGAAAGGATGACA
Source organism: Scolopax mira (assembly GCA_004320125.1). Lineage (NCBI taxonomy): Eukaryota > Metazoa > Chordata > Aves > Charadriiformes > Scolopacidae > Scolopax > Scolopax mira. The sequence continues at coordinate 45,613 of BJBW01010164.1, forward strand.
AAGGGTGTCCCTGCTCATGATCTTTAAGGTCCCTTCTAACCTGAACCATTCTACGATGGCAAAAGGGACCTCAGTGGGTTGAAGCGTTGGGCTGTGAGATGAGTTTGCAGTGGTGTAACTAGACTGGTGTCCACAGGCTCGCTTTGGGCAACAGGGTGATGCAGAGCCTGGAGAAACCTCTGCTTGTGTGGATTTTCCTCTCTCCTGCCTGGCTGTGGAAAGAAAGGACCTGCCACGGCCTGGTTTCAGGTGGGATGGGGTGAACTTGCTTCCTAGTGGTTGCTGTGGTTTGGATTTAGCATGAGAGCAGAAGGGGAACCCCAAGATGCTGCAGACGAGAGCTGGGACCCTACGGGTGAGTCTGAGAGGGGTTCCTGCAGGAGTGACCCCAGCAGGGTCTCCATGGGTTAGAGCAGGCCTTACAGGGGGGGATTCCTATCGGGAGGTGCTGGGTATATAGGAGTGAGTACCACACCTTTCCTGGGGGTGACAGCAGGGTTTCCCACGGGTGACAGGAGATCCTACAGCTGTGAGTCAGCTGGGTTTCCCATAGGTCCCAGGGGAGGTCCACCAGGGTCCCCCATAGGTGCCGGCAGGCCCTACATGGGTGACAGCAGGGTTCCCATAGATCCCAGGGGAGGTCCACCAGGGTTCCCCATAGGTGCCGGCAGGCCCTATAGGGTGAGGCCGGCAGCGTGCCCTATAGGGTGAGGCCGGCAGCGTGCCCCATAGGTGCCGGCGGGCCCGCCGGGACCGGAGCGCCAGGGCCGGTAGGAGCCAGCAGCTCTCTCGGGACAAGCCCGCAGGGAGCGCCGCCGCCGGCGGTACCTGCTCTCGGCGAGCTCTGCCTCCCGCTCCTCCCGCAGCAGCTCCAGGTGCCGCTCGGCCGCCTCCGCCGCCATCCGCCATCCCCCGCGCGCGCCCGACACTTCCGCTTCCGGGCCGGGGGCACCGCCATGGCGGCGGCGATGGCGGCAGGGGCCCGGCGGCGGGCGGCAGGTGAGTCGGGACGGGACGGGACGGGAGAGGAGAAGACGTTCCGCTCTGGCCGGGGAAGGGGAGGGAAGGAGGAAGGACGGCGGAGATCCTGCCCCGCCGCCGGCAATTTGAACGGCGCGGCCCGGCCCCTCAGCGGGACAGCGAGCCCCGCGGCCTCCCCAGGCAGGGCCCGTGTATCCGCGCCAGTGGGTGAGCCCCGGAGCTCCCCCCTTGAGCCTTGAGATCATCGAGTCCAAGCATCAACCCGACTCTACAAAGTTCTCCCCTAAACTTAGTAGAAGTCACTGAGAATCTCCTGGTAAACTCTCCTTTTTTGGAGGGCCCAGCGCATTGGAAGAGATCCTTCTAGTGCCATCAGTGTTCAGAATCAGAGTGCCCCACAGCGTCCTTCCCCTCTGCCTTTCGGTCACCTTGTTGTCCAAGGGAGACGGGACGCTCCCGGTGTCTCCGCATTAAATTGTTGCATCTGGAAGTGTCACTTGAAAGAAGTGTTTGCAGTGGGTGGCCGTCCTGCCGCTCTCTTGCAGCACTGCCCACCACGGGGGGTCCCACCTCTTACCGTGTCTTCTTGTGCTTCCCCCTCTGCCTTTGCCTGTGGTGATGAAGCTGAGCTCAGCTTTTACAGGCAGAAGAATGGTACCAGGAAGGTGACCAGTGCTGTGGCTCTCAGCGTTGCAGTGATGTTGCCTCACCGGGGACTAAAAGCCCTGGTTATTACTTACTTCTAATTCTTTTTCCCTCTCTTCCCTTTAGCCTTCTTCGTTTCATCTGCAGTTCGGCACCAGAGTTCCCAGAGCACGTCTCTGCAACAAGGGTAATGTCAAATGACTTTCTGCTTTGCTCTTTGCCACTAGAAATGCTGACCTTCCTTGGGGGGGCTGGGGAGGGCAGGTTGATTTTCCTTTGGAAAGGGGACTTGTCTGACCCCTTTGTTGCTTCCCAGTGAGTTTTGGGCTCTCTGCTTCCCTCAGTTCCCTGTGCCAGCAGGGTGTTCCGTTGATTTGTGTAATTAAGCAGCAATCTCCTGGTTAGATCCTCCTCTGAGAAAAGGGTGATAGGATGGGCTCAGCGCATAGTAGACAGCAGAGAAACCACTCAAGTCCAGACACAGAAACTCCTCAACTGCAGAAAGGGCTTCAGCTGCCGCTCACCTTTCTAGTACAGGAGTCTGCCCCTGCAGCAAGGTTCTTCTGCTTGGAGCTTCTGATACCTGATAAATACTGAACTTGCACAGCAGTATTCATAAAATATGAATATGAGCCAGCAGTGTGCCCAGGTGGCCAAGAAGGCCAACAGTGTCCTGGCCTGTGTCAAGACCAATGTGGCCAGCAGGACTGGGGCAGTGACCGCCCCCCTATACTGGGCACTGGTGAGACCCCACCTAGAGGGCTGTGTCCAGTTTTGGGCCCCTCACCACAAAAAAGACCTTGAGGTGCTGGAGCGGGTCCAGAGAAGGGCAATGGAGCTGGTGAGGGACAAGTCTTCTGAGGAGAGGCTGGGGGAGCTGGGGGTGTTCAGTCTGGAGAAAAGGAGGCCGAGGGGAGACCTTGCTCTCTCCAACTTCGTGAGAGGAGGGGGTAGCCAGGGGGGGTCGGTCTCTTTTCCCAAGTCCCAGGCGATGGTACAAGAGGAAACGGCCTCCTGTTGCTCCAGGGGAGGTTTAGGATGGAGATTGGGAACAATTTCTTCCTGGAAAGGGCTGTGAAGCCTTGGCAGAGGCTGCCCAGGGCAGTGATGGAGTCCCCATCCCTGGAGGGACATGGGTCAGTGGTGGGTTTGTCAGTGTCAGGTTAACGGTTGGACTAAATGATCTTCGAGGTCTTTTCCAACCTAAACGATTCTGTGAAATGTGTTTATCAGCCCAAGCACAGGACACCAAGCCAGGAAACTTCAGGATTCATTTGCTTCTGCCCTTTGGGAGCTGCTCGTTTGTGCCTGCACTTTGCTGGCTCTGCTGGGATCTCCCGCGGGGGCAGTGCTGGGGGCTCTGCTCGTGTCACCAGGAGGGGACACTGTAAATAGAGAACTCCTGTGAGCAGCGTCTGGGAAAAGTGGCAGGATTTGCTGGTTCCCCCTGTGCTGGTGCAGAGGGGTGGTGCTGAGCGTGTGGGAACACAGCTGGGATCCCTGCTGCTGGGACGCAGCTCCTGACGCTGTCACTGAACCCCACAGCAGCCCCCCGGAGCTGTGGGGCTCGTGGTTATGGACCTGTCGCGGGGTCTCTGTTAACTGAAAGCCCTCAGGGAGGTTGGTATTAATTCTGCTGCCTCTCCCTGGCATCAATGCTCTTCCCTGGCATTGTACGTGGTGTGCCCATCCTGTGGTGTTTATAGAAGGCTGGATCCCAGGGCGCAGGAAACCCTGAGTCGTGATGGAGTTGGTATTTACTGAGCAGCACCTTTCTCTTCCCGCTTCAGAAACCAGATACCTTCCTGGTCATCTCCTGAGATCCAGGGTGAACCCCCCTCCCCTTCGAGTCTCAGATTGTCTTTGTGGTATCACAGACCCCTGCTTAATACAGAGCTATAATCCCGTGCCTCTGGGTCGTGTGTCTGTCTCGGAGAGAAGGCGTTTGGCACCTCTGGGGCTGATCCCTGAAGGCTTTTCCCTCTTTCCCTGCCCCCTGGCGCGTGTAGGGCAGCTCTGATGGGAGCTCTGCGTGTGCAAAGTGCTGTCCCTGTTAGAGTCCTGCTTCTCTCGCCAGTTCCTTGGGAACAAATCAATAGTTTTTGTAACTGGCTCTTAGGCAGAGATGTAAACAGCTGCCTCTGGGCCTCCTCCTTCTTGCTCCTCGGCCCTGAGATCTTGAAAAACAGCTAATTATAAGCAAGTGCCGTTTGCGGTTCTTTCTGCTCAGAGTCACGCTGGGAGTTTTGCACAGTGTTTTGTTTGTGAATTAACCCCCCGTGGCACATTGGAGCAGTTAATTGTTCAGCTCTGATGCTGGGGGGGCGTTCAGTGAGTTGGTGCTGCTGCACCCCTGTCAGAAGGGCCCCCACCAGGCAGAGCTCGAGGCGCTCGGGAATGAGCTCGGTTTTGACCAGAGAATTCCTCCCGGTAATGAACTCGAGAAAAACAGAAGAAATGTTCCAGAACAGCCACTGACAGTGCTGCTGGCTGCAGTGCCCCTGGCACTTTTCAGTCTTTTGTAGTATATGGACCCCAGAGGCTGTTTGCCTTCAGGCCCCCGTGTGTTCACTGACCTGAAGGTGTCAGTGTGCCATTTCCCTGGTGAGAACATCTCCGCATGGAAAGTAGAGCAGGCTCTGGGTGAGATGTCCCTGCACGGAATTTGTCCTTCAGGTGCTGGTGCAGTTTGAGCTGCAGTTGTTCTGTGACTGTACCAGTACCCAGTGATCCTGAAGAGACGTGTCTGTGATGTTGAGGAGCCCCGTGGGCTGGTCACCAGGAAGGTTTTTGGGGACTGATGCAACGTTTTGCAATGGGGTAGCTCTTGTCTCAGTGCTACCGTGGCAGAGGGTTTGAAGAGAGATGTTATTAAAGTGATTCTCTGTCACAGCAGTGGAAACTACCCTTCCAAGAAGATTTAATTTAAATAGGGATTTAATTTGCACCTTTTGGTGAAATATCTTGGTGTTCAGAGTCATCGTGAGGGGCGATGCTTGTGCTTGACCAGGTGAAGGTGGGATGGTGCACACTCCTGCTCCCTTCTGTCGTCACCCTGAACCCAGAAGGGCACGGCTCTGAGAAGTCCTGTCTGATGCCCCTGCTAGTCCCTCTCCACTCTGGGGTTGTCACTTGTGGACAGATACAGGAACGGCACAGAAGAGGCTTTTGGGCTGAATGTCTGTGGTATTAAACGCTGAATTGCACTGGGGGTGGGAGAAGCTGTTATTATTGCTATTCAGGGATGCAGCTGGAAGTGACAAAAGAAGAGCAGCCTCATAACTCTCCTGTAAAGAACCCAGCTGTGGTCGTAAGGCCCTCTCTAAATTCTCTATTTAACAGAGAAAAGCTTCAAAACCGAGAGGAAAAAAGGATGCCTGTGAGTCATCCGTGTGCAGTGCTGGAGGCTGGTCTAAGAAGGCTCATTAGCCCTCTTTCCCCATCGCAGCACGTCTCCTCCTCCCGGATGCTCCCCTCTATCCCGGAGCTTCAGGGCGTTGTGCTGAGGCTGAAGTGGGCTGAGGAGCCTTACCTTGTTCAGCCTCTCAGCTGGGCTGGAGGTAACTTGTGTCTCAACCTGGAAAAGCCTGACAAGAGCCTTTTATCTAAAGCTCAAGGGTGAGCAAGGCTTAAGGCAGCTCAGTTTACACTGGAGCTGGTGACAAAATTCCAGTCTGTAGGAACAAGGGGGTGGGAAGTGACCGGTGGTTGCTGAGTGTGGCCACCACTGGCACATCCAGCTGTTCCACATCAGGAACAAGTCATAACCCAGCCTGGGTGAATTATCAGTCGATTTTCCATTTGCTTCTTTCTGCACTCATCCTTGTTTCAAACTATTTCAAATAATATTCTGAGGTGGGAAGTAAAAAGAACTAAAGAAAAAATAAATATCCATTCCCCCATACTGGATTTTATGATCGGAAGGGAGTAAAGCAAACAAAACAAAACGCATTTACCCCTTTTTCTTAAAGCTTGCTGCAATTCCCAGTGGACCTAAATAATGTGACACGTGGGCTTTGGGCCGACCCCCATCCTGACAGTCTCCTGTGCAGTCTCCTGTTCAGCCTCTGCTCCCCCAGTTGGAAACCACTTTCTGCCCCATCTCCAGCTGCTTTTACCTTTTTTCTCCTCGTGTTTTACATCTCTTGACAGTGTCTGTTTGCTGCAAGTGAGTCTCATCTTATCATTCACAGACTTGTTGCCAAAACGTCTCTGACTTCACCACCATGGCCTGAAGTGAAACTTCCAGATCCTGTAGAAGAAGCGAAGCATCACGCAGGTAAAGGTCTCGGGTGAAGCCTCACACTCCAGTGGTGCCACTGGTGGCTCATTGAGCATAAACAAGTATCTTCAATGATTGGGCCTAGTTTTTGGTCTTTGCATTTTTGTTTCGTTCCTGGTGTGTGTTGGTGTCCCTGGACTTGTGCTCCAGCTGCTGCCATTGAGGGTTTGGGCAGAATGTGAGGTCTCTCTAGTAGCTTATGGCAGCAGGACAGACCCTCAGGGGAGCCATATCTGATGTGACCTGTTGCTTTCTAAAGCATGAAACAAGCCTTTTGGGCAGGAAAAAACAATTATTTTTCTTCTAATGGGTAAATCACCAAGCTAACGCCAGCAGAAGCAGTTGGCTGGTGGGCACGTCAGGGAGCGGGTGTGTTGTAGTGCACGAAACAGAAGAGTGGAGCCAGCATTAGCAGTTGGCTGGTGGGCACACGACAGAGCTGCAGAGGTGTGACACGAGGCCATGAGCAGCTGGGAAGCAACATCACGTTGGTGAACGTGTCCTTGTCCCCACATCTAGGCAGGGCCATTGAACGTTGAACGCAGCCAGCGCTCCCCTGGGAAGGAGCACGTGGGGCACCCAGCCTCGCCAGCGAGGAGCACCCGGAGCGGGTTGGCAGCCATCCTCCCTGCCTGGCCGGGCTAGAACAGGGCAATTGTCCCCTTGTCCCCGGCCACAGGTCCTCCGGGAGGTGGGGGTGTGACAGTTGGGTACAGAGAAGGCTCCTGTTGCCCAGGGGGGCTGCTGTCACCCAGAGAGGGCTGGGGGTGGGAACAGGGGACCCAGCCAGGTAGGGCATGTTCTCAGAACGGGGCAGTAACGAGCCCCAGCGGGTGGGTGTCCTGCCCGGGGCCCTGCTGGTGGCAATTAGCAGTGTGTTCTGCAGGCACTGAGCTCCCGTGGCTACTGAGAGGCAGCCTCGCTGTCTCCTTGCCTTAGCCCCTGGGACACCCGGGAAGGGCACAGGACTCCTCTGCTTTGGTGGAGGAGGCCCAGGAAGGAAAGGAGAGATGTTTTATGAGGAGAAGAGCTGAGTGTGCCCACCCTTTGGCAGACAGTCTGCTGTTGTCTGGCTGAAGTGTTAATAACGGTGTGGGAGGTGCTTTGGAGAGAGCTTCCTACTCCAGGTCTCTGCTCTGGCTGCTTTTCATCCTGCTTTTTTATCTTCTCTGTGCTCCTGGGACTCCTGAGGTGACAGATGAGTGTTCTGTCCCCAGGCGTGACCTGACCCAGTGGTGAACTGCAAACTGCTGGGCGTGCTTTGCCCAAGCCCACTGAGAACAGGGTCCCGTGTCCCCTGACGGATCCGCAGGGGATCCTCAGGACCGCTGTGATTTCCGTGCCTCATAACCTCCTGCTGTTAATGAGCTTGCATCGTTATCTCCCGGCTGTGCTTATCCAAAGCAAACAGCAGCGAGAACATTTGAATTCTGCCTTCTGTTCTCCTGCTGGCGATGGAAGCAGCCCCGGATATTTTAGGAAGGGTCTCTCCACATGGTGCTGAGATACAAGCCGTACTGGCGATCAAATGGGAACGTCATCGATGTTTTCTGTCCCTAGAGGAGTTTGGAAGAGTTATCACCAGCTTCAGAGCCCAAGGACGGTCCAGAAAATGCACCTTTTTTGGGTACAAAAAGATGAGAGAGCTTTGTGGGTAGAAAGTTGAAATTTGACAAGGGAATAGCCCTCATTAGAGCATGACTCTACACATTTTTTGCTAAGAGAAAGTTGTAGGCTGGCATTTTTGAATTTTGGTTTGAAATGCTGACCACAGGACTGCTGATAGACCTTCAGAGCTGGGAGGACTTTATTGAACCCATTGTGCAGTTGAGGGCAAGCCAAAGAGAAGGGGCTTGTATTTTTTCTCTGGACATTTGTATTGAATTCCTGTGAAGCAGTGAAAAGAGCTCACAGTGGATTTTTCTTCTGCGACAGGAATTCCAGCAGCACAGAAGCTAAACTCTTCATCGTGGTGGGAACTGCAGCAACTACTTGCCTTGCAGATCTTTCCTGTTCTTACCTCTGCCTTGAGGAGTTTGCATCTGCTGGGCTGGAGCTTGGGCACTGTCAGAGTGTTCCTGTAAGGGCTGGCTTTGCTTTGACTGGCTGCTGAATTCCCGTCAGTCCCCAATGGCTGGTGTTTTGTTTACATTCCAAGAAAAAAAATGATTCAGCCACTTTTGAGGACAGTGAAAAAAAAATATCTATTTTTCCAGTTATAGAAAAGTTGCTCTTTTCGAGAGGGTGGGAAGCTGCTATTTGGCGGAGGACTGGGACTCGTTAAGCAATACCTTTCGGTGTTCCCAACGGAATTGGGTTTGGCCTCTGCAGAGGAGGCTGATGACAGAAAGCTGGGATGGGTCCTGCGTAGGATCTCCCTCGTCCTTGGGGGCTGCAGTGCTGCTGGGCGTGCTTTGGGTATGTCTGTGTGGGGAGAGGTTCTCTGGAGAGTGAGGGGAGGGTCTCTCTTGTCTCTGCTGCAGTTCTCAGGCCAGGCTTCGTTGGGAACCCCTTTCCCTTGCACTGCACCAAACTCTTCCTGATGCTCTGCCCCCTTATCCAGAGCCCTGAGCCTTCTCCACAGCGCTTGGGAATTGAGGGACCTGCCCTCCAAGTGTGGACAAGTGCTCTTTTCTGGAGCGCTTTATATCCAGTGCATTTTAGGGTGCCTAAGAAACAGGCCGAGAAGCCAAGTCTTAGATTAACTCCACGGAATGTATCTTGGTGCTTATTTACACGTGGGTTTGCCAGCAGCTAAAACACAAGCAGGTCATGAAGTTTACGAAAGGGTCACTCGCACTCTGTAGGACACAGCATTGCTGTTGATCTCTGCTGACAGCTTCCCAGAAGAGAGAGCTCTGCTGGGAGAGCTGAGTGGCCGAGCTGCTTTTGGGCAGCTCTTCCCCCTGCGCTGGGCTCCCCCCTGATCCCTTCCCTGCGTCTCCCCACAGAGGTGGTGCAGAAGGTGAACGCCATGATCGCAGCAGGGCAGTACGGGAGGCTCTTTGCCGTGGTCCACTTTGCCAGCAAACAGTGGAAAATAACCAGTGAAGACTTGATCATGATGGACAACGTGCTGGAGGCTGAATGTGGAGACCGGATCCGTATGGAAAAGGTGACATGCCGTGATTCCACTGTGCTGTGCTGCACGGAGCACGTTGCTTGCCAACAGTCCTTGGGGCAAAACTCATCACCCAGTGATGTCAAAAACAAGTCCCGGAGAGCTCCTTTTGGATCTCCCAGTCCCACTCCAGCTACGGGCTTTGCTTGAGCTTTGTGCCAGCTTCAGCCACTCCGTTAGTGAGAATATTGTTGTGATTTCTGGGGAACAGGCTTGTGTTGAGTCGTGCCAGACTCCATTAGGAGACAGATCTTTGTTGTGCTAACTTCATCCAAAACCCAAAACTTGCAGTTGTTGTTTCTAGAGCCGGCAGCTAAAGGCTGTGTTTGCCTCGAGCCTCCGACACCCAAAATACATGCAGTGCTCCCAGGGACTGTCATCGCTCCGTGCTTCGCAAGATCCTTATCGCGCTGAGCGTGGGGTGGAGGGAGAGGGGTGCTGCGTGGCGGGGGGAGCTGCCAACAGGCTGTTCAGTATCTTGATCTTTTGCCTGGGGTAACGAGCAGGAACTTGTAGAGGCTCATTAATCTAAACCTTAAATGAAAGATGATGAAGTGGGATGCTCTTGGCTTCATGTTGGTTGTTGGAGCCAAGCCAGCAGCAGAGACCTGGGCGGTTTTTCTGGTCTCTTGCTTTGAAGCCCAGTTTTGAGGCAGCTTTTTCAGGACGGCTTTGGCCGTGTCCTGCATCCTCAGATACAGCAGAGAGCAGTGATTTGTGTGGAGCAGCAGCCAGGAACACAGAGGTCTAGGTGGGAGTGAAGAAGGTAAAACACTTTCCTGACCACTGTAACCCTTTGGGGATTTTCCTGGCAATTATCAAAACCAAACACCAGAACGTCCCACAGCCCTTTGTGTGTTGCTTTGACCTTGCCCTACAGTTAGTGTGGGGCAGGAGGCAGTCGGTGGGAAATGCTGCCTCTTCCTCCCATCTCCTCACTTATCCTGCCCGCTCCTTTAGCCAGGTGGGTGCTGAGGTGCCCTGAAACAAAAGGGCTGGTCCCCGGGGTGGTGAATCCCCCCCAGTGTTCATTTCTTTATTGCCCAGCTTGAGGCCTCAGGGAGGAGAATGAGGGAAGTAGTTTTGGTGGTTTTTTTTTACTGGGATACGCAACAATTGCTATAAAAATGCAATGATTCTAGGAGCTGCCATTCATCTAGATCCCACACAGGGCATATCCTTCTGCCCTGGAGTGCCTGCCATATCCTTACAGCTGGTGGGGAGCCAGAACAGAGCGGATCAGCGTGTTCTGATCAGCTGGAAGATACTGGTAAAGCGTGTTTGAGGAGGATGAGCTGTCCTGGGGATAAGCTGTGCTGGGAGACTCTGTTTGGTGAACCCATTTCTCACTTGTCAGCTGCCTTTCCCCACCATCCTTCTCTAGGAACAGGGTCAGGTTTGAAACGTGTAAAGGCCTATTTTTAAGCAGTTTGACTCCTTTATGGCGACTGTAGAATTTGGAAGATACTCTTTGTGTTTCTGCTGGGACACTGAACCAGTGCTGTGTGTCTGATTGATTTTCCACAGGTTTTGCTGGTTGGTGCCGATGACTTCACGCTTATTGGGAGGCCACTCCTGGGGTAAGAAGTCTCATACAAGAATTAATCTTTGAGGCGATTCTTGTGCTTAATTGTAGCTTCAGGGCTCCTGCAGTCCCTGAAACTGAAGAGAAACATGAATTTATCAGCCCTAGCATTTTTCCCAGCCCTGTGGCTTTGGAAAGAATTGCCAATAAACCAGTCCCATCAGCCACTTCTGACTCCGAGCATGGCCATGGTGCCAGGACAGGGCAGCAGTTCCCATTTCTGAGGTCACTGAAGGATATTTACTTCTGTTGGGTTGGATCTTTTTCTCATAAGCCTTGCACAAACTAGCAGTAAATCCTGCCATTCAACATCTTTACTCCCTTACCCTAATTCCGGTGATAGTCATCTTAGAATAAAACAGAAATGCTTGCCCATTCCTTAATTTGACACAGGTTTTTTAACCCATTTTCTTCTACCCTTGTCTTAACCCAGCAGGCCTTATTCTTCATTACAGAGTTCCTAATTTTCCCTTCCTCCTAGTCACGTAGTCCAGCAATCGCAGAGCTGAGGAGGAGGAGTTTCCCCCCTTGGCACTCCCTCCATCCCAGAGCTGTAGGACTCGCTGCACATACTGCCAGGACACCTGGTTCTTCCTTTTCTTGACCCAAAAGACGTGGTGCGTGGCCCAGGTGTTACTGCTCAGCTCTTAGCATCACCCAGGAGCAGAGTGAGGAACTAGTGTTCTCCCCAGGACAAGAGGTTTTAGGGGCAAAAGGCTGGGGGTGTCTGAAGCCCTGGCTGGGAGCTTGTTGCAGCATCAACTGCACATTCGGGTCTGGGCTTGAACCATGGCTGCTTTGGCACAGGATGGTCAGATGAGGAGAGACTCTTGCATCTGAGAACGATTTCTTGGTGGCTTCTAGGTTCAGGTTAGAAATACCACATGGTTTGGGGTGGGTTTCCCTTCTGAGTGTTCTCTGTGGTACTGGGGGCTGTTGGTGTTCAGGAGTTACTGTCACATTCACTGTCAGATGTGCTGGCGGTGACTGCCCCGGGCTCCCTGAGTTGGGTGGGATTGTGAGGGCTGCCAGTCCTTTGGCCAGCACTGCAAATCCATCTGGAGCAGCAGAACGTCAGGAGTCCTTGATTTATGACCAGGTGCTGCACTTGGGGAAGGTTTTAGGAAGGGGAATCTCGTTACTGGGACTAGAAATGTCACCTGGCAGAAAGCCCAAGTCCTGCAGGCAGGGATGGCACGTTGGGCAGTTTAGGAGCACTATCCTTCACCTGGCTTTCTTAACCGGTGGCCGTGGGGGAGTTCTTGCAGCTCCCAGTTTGTGTGCTGGACTGGGCACATGGCCGGGAGCTGGGAGCTCTGGGGCAGGAAGAGAGACAGCCATTTTGTTCCTGAAGGTGCTGGGTGTCTGGCAAGTGGTGGCAGTTGCTTGAAGCAAACCGCAGCTCTGCCAGCGTCAGCCTGAACCCCAGTAACTCTGGCAGAGGAGGGAGCGAGGAGGAGGAGGAGGCTGCCCAGGCAGGATGAAGGGCTGGTGAGGAGGTGCCATCCTCCCTCTGAGACGGAGGAACCCCCCGAGCCCCAGTGCCCCGAGGAGGGGAGAGCAGAGCACAGC
>BJBW01010165.1:638-29977 GCA_004320125.1 Scolopax mira
GTGCCTGGCAGTGGCCCAGACCCCCTGCCAACAGCCACACCGCCCCAGCACGAGCCAGGGAGTGATGCCAGGGAGCAGTGAACAGAGACCACAGAAAAAGCCAATAAATCAGTGTGGATGTGAGCAGGCACATAGGAGCATCAATCTGCTTACTGCCAGTGCAACGCGTGGCCATGTACTCTAACGGGCATAGAGTATGGTCCTGTTTGCTATGCCTGCCAGTCTCCATCTGCCTTCTGAAAAGACAGGCCAATTTCATCTAAATTAAAAAGACAGATATCTCAAAGGCAGGTACTTCCTGCAGGGCTCATTAAAAACAGAAGTGGAGAGAAGAGAGATCTCGGTCAGGTCCAGCCCTGAGGAAGGACTGGTAGAACGGGGGCACAGCTCGCCAGGAGCCAGGGCTCTGCTTGCCCACCTCCCCACCACCAGCAGCATTAAGGGGTGACAAGGCAAGGTAGGGATCACTGCACTGGAAGAGGAAGAAGGGAAAAATCAGACACAAACATAAGGTTTGTTATTTCTTCTGAAACAGCTTGGGGTTTGGCAAAAATTACATACACAACTTCTTGTGCAGCCAACAAGGATTTTTTTCTTTTTTTTAACTTTGTTAATTCTACTTGAACTTTTATGATTCATCAGCACCTTGCAAACGTATCTCTTATTTTTCCTTGGCAACAACATGGCAAGATTTGTAGGCACAGGTAATACCTCTTACTAGAACAACAAAAAAACATTGATAAAAGCAGGCACATCAAGGCACACAATCCCTTCTTCATGCCCATGGATAAGAGGTGAGATTAGCAAAGAGAGAAAAAAAAGGACACCTCTCTTAGAAGTTTTAAGTGATGTATACATCATTAAATTCAAAGCAACAGCTCATAACTGTTGTTTGGTGTTCAAGTCTATTATAATTACAGATGTAAAGAATGCTTTCCGTGCCTGAAAAGCAATCTTGTTTTTCTAACTAAATTAATCAGTCTAATGAAAACAGTACTTCCATTATAAAACTTGCCTTGTTTACAACCTCAAAGCATCAGATACAACTACAGTAATTCAGGCACTGAAGCACATTATTAACTTTACCTCATCAGAAATCGTGGTGCCTAAAGCAGCTCACAAAATCAAATAATGAAGTCCAACTGGAAAATACTCTTAACTTTTTCATGTGAGTTTTGCAGGTCTTTAAATTATGACCTCAAAAATGGCCTAAGCAACTTTTCAGGCAATTTATAAACAGAACAAGGTGTTAAATATGTGGGCAAACTAATTAACAAGTGTAATTCTAAAAAAAAAAAAAACAGATGCAGAAACCAAACGGCATTGTAAGTTTACAATAAAAAGAGTAAAAAATCCTTGGCTTTACGACCTACACTTTAATCATATTTTATCACTTGGGTTTATCACATTCTTTTCTTCTATGTACCACATTAATGCTTTCCAAAGGATTTTTAGTATTTTAATTAATATGAGAATTTCTTGAACTGGAAATTCACTTTCATGTCTTTATAGACATCTTTTATGTTCAAAGTATAAAACCCTTTTAAAAATAGTAGTATGATGTAATGAATTTGATATTAAAAGGATTTTCATAATGGAAATTTAAAGAAAAAGCATGCAAGAGTGATTTTTAAATAGCCTTCTGTCTTCCTTTTTTAATTCTGAATTCACTATGAAGGATGAAACAGAAAGAAAGAAAGTACTTAAAGGTAAGAAAAAAAACCAAACAAACCAAACACACCAAGAGGAAGATAAAGATTTGATCAAATAAGCATGGTACAGATTACCTCTTTGTCACTATTAATCTTGGAGGATGAACACTAGCAGTAAAATTTGTTCACAGAGGCATTTTTCACAGCACTAAATTTAGGATTGCATCTTCTGTAGCATAGTATTTTTGTAGAGGATTACTTTTATCATATATGCCAATTTTTCATTTCTAATAGTAGCTTCATATCTTTGGGGAAGTATTTACAACCCATTAGTTGAGTATAATCTATGTTCTAAATATTTAAATAGCATGTTTGCCATTTGATTATTTGAAAGAGAACAAACAAACATATTTATCCCACATTTATCAAAGACCTTTCCCTGCCCAACGGCACACAAGACATAAAACACTTAAAACACAAGGAAGGACATTTAAATAAGATGTTACAGTAATAATACAAAATATTGGAATAAGATACGTAAGGAGGTTATGGAATCCTCTCTTTAAAGATTTTTAAAATAAGGCCAGGTAGGTATCTGTTTCCAGTCATTTAGGTTTGTTGTCCCTAGCTGATCTTATTTTAGAATAGTAAGGATTTGTAATTTTCAAGGCCCCTTCCATACCTTTTGGCTTTGTTTGTTTATTAATTAATTCTCTTTCATTATTCCTTGCCAGAGGTATTTCTAACAGCATTAAGACTTTAATCAGGCTCCAGTGTGTTAAATGTTCATAACTGCTCACATACAGTTATGCAAAAAAACAGTAACTCTTATATATAAACTCTTGTATATAAAACTTAAGAAAAATCATAACAACATTTCAAAGCTACTGAAAATAGAAATGAGGGAAACAAAATGAGTATAACAAGCTGCTTCATTATATATATGATAGCATTTTCATTATGATTGATTTTACTCCCAAGTATCCACATGTGTACATAAACTACAGCATAACTCTAATAACAACTTATAAAGAGGAAATTTAGTATGTTAATATGAAAGTTAAAAGAAAATGCATAATTAGTATTCCACTAAGATTAGGTAAACAGATTTAAATAATTCCTTTAGTATTTGGGGATCCCACTAGTTAAGGATTGCAGAGAACACTTTTTATCCCTGATGCATACAGGTCTTTAGCTGAGATCTCAAAACATATAGTAGATATTTGAAAGAAAAGCAATATACATGCATCTGGAAATAGACTGCATTTAGAGCTCGATCTTGGGATCCAAATGCAGCAAATTCATGACCTGCCAAGCCAGGTATTTGTGACATTTCAGATGGGATTCAGTTGTCACAGGCATATAGAGGCATATAGTGGTTCTCTAAGTGCAAGCGTATAGAGGCAGCTTTCATTGCCTTTTGGGTGCTCTGACGCCTTTCTGCTCCTGCTCTGAAAAAATGCAATTTTTCTGCAGCTTTGTGTCACGTTTGCCAGACCCAAACATATGTCTTGCAGATTTAACATGGTCTACACTGGTACTAAGCGGCTCCGTTTCATCAGCTGACCTTCTCCCTTCATGTCCTGCCATGAATGAAGAGTTAGGTGACAAAATATGTATGGCTCACTGTGTTCAAACATCTAAAACTGCCAAGTTTTTTTCAGAATTTACTCTAGCACAGTCAAGTTTCAAGATCTGACTCAAAGATCTTATTCTTTTGGCAGAATTTCCCATGGAGGTTTAAGCAGGATCCTGCCAGCAGGAGGAAATACTGGTGTTTTTCCTCCTTTATACAAGCAACAAGCCTCCTAAATGAAACTATATTTAGTTTCTTTCTTAAAAAACCCAAAGACCCAAGCAGCAACAAACAAACAAACTACAACAAAACCCAACCAACCCCAAAACAGAAAACTGTTTGCTATGCTGTTCAGTTTTGGGGGTTTTTGGTTTGTTTGGTTTTTTTTAAATATCATTTTCATTCTGCTTCATTGGAGTACAAGAAATTACTGTGAAGCAAATCTTTCCCGAGATGTGGACCACAGCATCTGCTTCTGAGAGTTCTGCTGAGAACTGAGAAAAGCATTTGGCCAAGTCAACCAGTAGCAAAATGTCTTTGATGATTTGAGACCGTGAAAGCCTCAAAAGCAGAAGCATCATACCCAGCAATCAATACGAAGTTAGAGGACTTGAGAGCTTGTTTGCCATGCCTAATTTTTGCCCTGATAGCACAGTCTTTCTCCAAAAGACTCTGAGGGGTCAGAACGTGTTTTTACGCTAAAGATGCATAAGTGACAATGGGCAACTGATGCCACAACTGAGCAGTGACCATGCCAGGCTCCATTTCTATACTCTCCAGCCAAAGATGAGACTCAAACCCTGTTTAAAGCTTAATTTCATACAGAATAACGTTGGTGTCTCAAGTCTGAGCTGAAGCCGATACAGTGTGATATCACTGCAACCTACCGGGAAAGTACATTCAGAAGCTGTTAATGTTCCAAAGTGATTTATGCTTTTCAGAAATAACATAGATCAACAGGAAATAGAGAAATAAGAAATAAAATCATATCAGGCTTGTGGTATGGGGCAGAATATTATTTTGGAAGCATTAATAATTCAATAAATGGGCCTCAATATTTAAAATTCTACACAGAAAATAAGATTTGCTATTAGCATGCAAATAAGCCCTACCAGTTGCTGTCAATAATCATTTCTGGAGTAGGAAGAAGAAGAGAAGGGCATTAAGGAAACAAATGACATATTTATATATGTTTTATAATTATCACTTTTGTTTTATATAGAAACTCTTCCTTTGAAAGGCACCTATTGCCCTCTAAAATGAGCTTCTATGATTCTGTATCCATCTGAAGCATCATTTTATGTCAGATACACACTGTGTCCACTAATATCCACTTGAGGTTTATAGTACGAGGAAAGTGGTACATAACCTAGAAAATTTTTAATACAATGATAACTATCAGGACTTTCAAAATTTATGTTGGTCCTAGAAGAAAGATATTCATCCCCCCAAATTTATATGCTACAGAACTCATTGGTCTGTTACTGCAATTTGGCAGTCAAACTGTGCGATAGCTATGCATTTATAGGTCTTTCTGTTTTTCTAAACATTACCACAATAAATGTATAGCAAAGCTTTCTGATTATTAAACAAAATACAGTTAAACTTAATGGAATCAATACAATCAGGTTTTGCCAAGCTAAGGGCTGCATTTTTCATTCTTTTCCAATAGAAATTATTCTTTGGTCATTATACACGAAAAAGAGTATGCTTTTAATCAATCTTTCTAGAAGACATTTCTGGAACATCTACAAAGTACGAACTTTCTTAGTTTTTAAACATCTGTATATGTCAATGATTACCATATATCAATAATAGTAAGGTTTTAATTTTAAAATCTCTTTTTATTTTAAAATATAACAAAACTGGGTTAAACTTCAAGACACTAATTCAGTTTTACTTATGCTGCATAAAACAAAGTAACTGCTGCAGTCAAAGGAATTGCCATGTTATAAAATTTACAGAAATGAAATCAGAATCTGTCTCTTAGTAAACACATTAGTTTTCAACATTTTCCACAATAATGTTTCTTCTTCGTCAAAGCTATGTAACAATGTACAGGAACACCGGGAATGCAAATCACAAATAAAAGACAAACACAGAAATGAGGACACAGAGATCAATTGTGTTTTTCCACATGCAAATGATTATGGGGCTCTCTGCCTAACGACCCAGGGAGTGCAGACATGCAGAGCATGCAGGCAGGATGTACGCGTCAAGGCGTGTGCTTTTCCTCTGCAGGGGAACCATGGAGATGACAGCAGAGAAGAGAAAAGGCACTTACAGTTGTTCTAGAGAGGCAAGTCCTTTAAATGCTTGCCTGTCAATTGACTGGATTTCATTCTTGTACAAATAGCTGAAACAAGAAACAATCAGTAATATTAGTACACAAACAAGAGCTACATGAAGGTGGAAAAGAAGAATTAAGTTGACACGTGAAGACAGTTTTTCAACTACATATTAGGAAAAAAAAATACAAAACAAAATCTAAACACATACACATAAAACACTTTGTCCTTGAGTTTTCATCCCAAATGTTTGCCAGAAAAAACCAAAAGTCTGGGGCCTTATAGGCCCTGAGGCTGCCACCCAGATGCTCTTGGGCTTCCCAGTCCTCAATGTTATTACTTACTGTTTCTTTGCCCCTCAGTTTCTTGATGGGCTTGCCAAAAGTCAAAATAAATTCAACTCGATGGGACAGAATTGCACCAGAACACACTGGGGATGCCATTTGATCTTGGCTTCTTTAAAATATCTCATCTGAATACTGGTACAAATATTCAAATTATGATGGACTAAGTCTTTTTACTGGACTTGGAGAATAAATTGAAAATTTCTGTACCTCTGCCTGTGTCACCTTTTGAATATTTACAAAAGAATACAAGTTAGGATATTGGCATCACATCCATAAAACAGCATTGTATATTGGTTTTATCACTGTGTATAAGATGGACATTAGATCCTCATTGATACTCGTTAATGTAAACAGAATAAACATCTGCAGAGTATCAGGATGTTAACGTGTCATCTATACTTTTTCTACAAAATCAAAATAAATAAGGATGGATCAGTGTATGTGCTCATGTTCATCATGCTTTTAACAGCAAGGATGGTTTAGTGAGAGGGTGTTGGAGAAAAATTATGTGGTTTAGCTGATGACTGCAGTTCCTGCCTGGGGGCAGCAAATGAAAATACTTCTGGGGTTCAATGTCGATCACTCTCTTTTCGTGTTAGCTTAGGAACAGGTTCACAGTTAAGAACTCTCATAATTATTTGACAAATGATTTGCAACTCAGTTAATCAGACATGGATTTCTATGAAAATGTGATGATGAGACTTTGGATCACAAATGGCTTTATTAGCAGGCATTTTATTAGTAGTGGGTTTGGCTTTTCTATTATTACAGTTTTGAATAACTTACTGGAAATATTGCAAAGTCTTTTTGATGCAATGCATAAAATACTGGCTCTGCTGGAGTTAGTGGGAGTTTTTTTACACTGCCTTGACAATAGGCAGTGTAATTCACAATAGGCCCTAACAAGCAAAGCAGTTGTAGGTAACAAATTTGGGAGAGTTGTATGAAGTAGTATCCTTCCCCTAAGTCTAAACTTAGCTTACCAATGGATTGCTTGCTGAGATTACAACACATATACAGAGATTCGGGTGTGCTTAATTAACATAGATATGCATCTGAACAAAAAGCAAAGTTCCTCCAATAACAGAATAACAAGGAAGCAAACATTTCTTAGGTTTTTTTAAATGGTCAAAATCATGAACAAATTAAGCTGGAAAAAAAAATACTACCATGTGAAATTACTGTAAAAAGTTTTAAAAATAATATGAAAAGGGAGAGAATAGACATAGTACACATTTTAGATGTTGAATTGGTTTTTATTCTCTTTGGAAAAAAATATTATTTCTTGATTATTCAAATACTTGTTTTGAATCAGATTTATCAATTTGAGGATCACAGTCATTACAATTTTGTCTCTTCTTAATTTTCTTCTTTCTATGATATTAAAGTCGTATCTTATTTTCCAGTGAGAATTTTAAATGCACCATTTCTTCTCACTCCTTAGAAAATATTAATGACTGAACAGCTAAAGTATTATTTACCTTTCTTAGTACACTCCACTTGTCAGTATGGAAATTCCTCTTGTTCCTTTGGGTACTAAACTTCTGATCAGACCAATGAACTTCTGATCACATGGTTTAAATAACCAACCTCAGTTAATTATCTCTTGTGGGTATCTGAATAATTTTATTCAAGAATTGTGAATTCATTAAATTTATTTTTTTAATTTGGCCAGAATTAGTCACATAACTTTTATTTACTGTCTGCATACAAGGTAAAGCAGATTGAAAAACAAAGATGGGTTAGAGGAAGACTTTGATAATGGCTTTGTAGTTTTGCAGACTTTTACCACCATGCTGCAGGGAAGGGAGCAGCCCTTTATGTCCCCTTTTGGAGCTCTTACCAAACCACTGCAGGGGGACTTTATTTGTGATTCAGCTTTAAAGTACAACTTTGTCCATTCTGATCAGAAAATCCTCAGTTGCAGGAAGCTCAACTGACCTCAGTCTATCACATCAACTCTCCACAGAGAAGCTCCTGCAACCCCAAGACTACAAAAACATACATCCTATGACAGATGTGTTAACCAGACCTTCATTTAATTGTGGAGATGTTTCCCTCAGGATATAAACAGAAAAGAAAAATACATAAATATTTGAAGAGAGAGATGACAGAATACAAAATACAAATAAGTAGCATTAACATTAAAATATTTGTTTCTCTAAAATGCTACTGTGCCTAACAAGTAAAACTTTGTAAACACCACACTAATCTTTAACAAAAACATTCTCAAAATTTATCCCAGTTACATTAGCAGAAAATAGATTTAGAGTATAATTAGGGAAAAAGTAATTTATCATTTCATTTACCTAAAAGCTGTCTTGCAGAACTGAGCCATTAGAATTTTATAAAGAATGAATAAAGAGTGGATTAAGATAATGAAGGGATATATTCAATTAAGACATGAAATTATTTTCTGGCGATTACTACTAACTGTTTTCAGAAGAGTTAAACAAATAGCATTTTTCCAGAAATGTGAGTAAGGCTGATAGAGGCCAGACAGACTGGTCATACACTTGGGAAATGAGCAAAAAGGTAACTGGTAATCAGAAAATTTGTTCTGAATTGGAGGGAAAAAAAGGTAAAAACTAACAGCAATATCACACATTGTAGAGTTAAACCTAACAAGTGAATAAATATAGTAAAGAGACATTTACATAGAAACATAAAGGAGATGGCGGAATTAGCAATATGGACTGCAAAGCAATGAGATCTGGAATCACTGCAGGCGTTCACAGGACAGTAAAACAAGTATAAAAACAAGTAAAAACAAGTAAATAAACCAAGACCATGACAGCTACAGTGGCATAAGGCACAGACGGAAACATCACCTAAGCCTGTTTCTGGAAGGGTGGGGTCAACAACTCAGCACTTTGGCAAAATGTTTCTTCTACCACTATTACTTCTTTCACTAAAGGCAAAACAAACGTTGAGTGTTCCTTTTCACTACTTCCAAAACTGATAGTTTTCGTACAGTCTTAATTTCCATTGCTTATTGCAATGCTGTCATGTCTTGATTCCTCACCTCTCCATTTATTGCTAAGTGAACATGTATCAGTGTTACTGCCAAGGTTATTTTCATTCTCCAATTTTATTTCCTTTACCTCTTTCACATTAGCTTCTACTTCACTGCTCTGTAAATACCAAGTACCTTCTCTTTATCTGGAACGGATTTTTAAAATCACTAATCTATACTTTATATTTGTCCATATCTCCTTCCTAAATTCTTTCTTCTTAACTTAACCTTGTTTTTTCCACTGCCGATTCCAAATCTTCTAGTATCCTACAAGTTAAAACAGTAGTATGTGTCTATCTTCAATTCCCAATTATCTTTTCTCTTGGAGAATAAACTGTTTACTTTCAGGATCAGAAAGGATTATTCTACCAAATTTCCACAAATCTGCCTGCATCTCTATTATGAAGTTGGGAAGATTTTCTTTCTCATCTTTCTGTACTACCACCTCTAGTCAGTAAACTGAATAACTCAC
Organism: Scolopax mira; assembly: GCA_004320125.1. Taxonomy (NCBI): domain Eukaryota; kingdom Metazoa; phylum Chordata; class Aves; order Charadriiformes; family Scolopacidae; genus Scolopax; species Scolopax mira. The sequence continues at coordinate 9,990 of BJBW01010165.1, forward strand.
AGAAAGTCAATTACATATGTTCAGTGTACCATCCACATCACGTACACATATATACCCCGTATCAGGAGCAACAAATTACAAATACGTTACCAATTATTTTGCTCATATGAAGACAACTTTTAAAGTTTATTTTAGACAGGAGTGTTTACAGGATCCTGTAAACACTTGCAGAAGGGGAAATATAAGACCCAAAAAATTACACAGAATCACTGAATTGCAGAAAGAAACTATATTATGAATGGGGTTCAAGCTACTAATGCCTTTTTGATCCTTACTGAAGAATCATATTGCCAACACTAGGTATATGAAATAAAAGACAGACAGACAGGCAGAAAGAAAAGCCTACTCTTGGTTTCACAGCAAAACAATAGTAATTGCATTTCCTTCTTCCCAACTTTTAGGATTTGAATTCAAAGACAAATTATTACCACAAACAGCACAACAAAAGCAAACAAAAGTGTTTTTAGAACTGTCAAAATTTCAATTATATAAAGAACAAGACAATAAAAAATTCTAAAAATTAAGCTTCAAAAATCATACATGCATAATTTTCTTTTTATAATGTAAAGATCAATATTTACAATTATAAATATTTTTAATACACACAAAATTGAGAAAATATCATTATTCTTGGTACAGATTTGTTCTTTGGACAGACAATTCTGAAAATATATATACCTCATAAACTCTAAGCTCAATTTTAGAAAGAAATAGTACAAAGAAGCATTTGAAAATTCTAGGGCTTTTTTGACACATACTGGAAAAAAGTTTTCTCTGAACGCAGAAAACCTGATGTTCAGCAGAGATACAGGAATGGGCCTTGACATCTACCTTTCAGACACTTTGTGTTGTTTTATTTTAAATAAACATACTGTATTATGTTTTATACTTATATATAGCTATATAGTATAGTATTTCTAATACATAGTTATATATTCATATTTACTAATAGCTATACATTTTATATTACATGTACTTATATTTTGCTTAGCCAAATCCACTGAAAAATTACTCCTTTTTTTTTTTTTTAAATTACTCAGTGAATTATTAATTTTCAGAACTGCCTGCAATCCAGTACTTGAATTCTCATAAGAATAAAAGTAACATCATGGACTTATGACCTCATTTTATGAAAGACAACAACACAAGTTAAGTTTGCAAATACCCATAGGATCAGGCCATACAAAATCTCAAATATTCCAGATGATTTGACTTTATAATATTAAGTTCTGAACAGCATTTATAACTTTTGTCCAATTTCTCCCCCCTAATTTCTACTTCAGTTGATCCTGTTGGAAAAAAATGGTCTGTTTTTTTTCCCTTTGTTCCACAGAATGTGGATGTTAGCATGTACTTACTCAGCTGAATTTTTTACAGCTGAACGGTATTTATTTGGTACATTTAAGCCTTCTGTATTGATTATCTGACCAGTACCAGCATTTTTATAGCTTTAGGGCTGTACAGTTTAAACTAAATGTTTATGTCACAGCCATTGAAGCAGGCAAAAAGATCTTCTTAAAGTATATTTTAGCAAAACAGGAGATGACTTCAAAGAGCTCTCTGAAGTTGAATGAACTACCACATTGAACTTTATATTCAAATTTTCCAGGGAACAAGAGGAAAAGGAAAATATCTTCTCTTAACAACACAGGCATAGATAAACATTACTGCACGTATACGAAAAAAAATCATCATTCAGTTATCTCTTTTCACTCTTTTATTGACCTGAACAGAGCACATAGTTGAGTTTTATCTCATACTTACTACAGCTAGGCAAAGGCCAGCATGTGAAAACAAAGAACTAACAAGAACCAAGTAGTATTTTTGCGGAGCTGATGACTGTGAAAAGAAGCTTAGTCATCCTGAATTAGTAGATTTTACATATTCCACTACCAGATCCACCATACAAGCACATTTTCTAACAAATAAATGCTTCATTGGGCATAGTCTGTTCAATATTCTTTTTCCTCCTATTGTACATAGACTAAACAATTCCATTACTGAAAGACAATACACATAATTTCACCAGGAAATGTAATCAAACACAGCTTGGAAAAGCAGGTAATGACTGCACAAATTTACATGATTTTATTTTCCTCCCTTTTGTCACCTCCTTAAAGATTTCAAGCTGCAGTCTTGAAAACTAGATGGAAAACTAAACTTCTGAATTCTTTACAGAACAATGAAATCTCAAGGTGATCTTTTTTTTTTTTCATCTGTACAGCATAATCAATACTCCAAGACAATGGAGTGAAACCTCTCTATGACACTACATAAAGTGGACCTCAGAGACTAGAGCTTAAAATCCATGACAATTTACTATTCATCTTTAGTCTTTTACACAGATAAAACCAACATTTTTGATGCCTACTCAGATAATTAATACACTTGATATGTTTGTTCTATGGGAGCAGTTAGTCTGAAAGCATACAGGGTGCCTGAAGACGTAGAACTTAGTAATAGCAACTACTAAATCCTTTAAAATCTACTACCTGCAGATATCAGTCTTATATTAGTAAGTCTCAAAGCACCTACTTTTAGAAACCAAGATTCACAATTATCCCCACTCCATGAATTAATTTCACAGATTTTCAAAGCAGTTTATCTCCTGATATAGTGAGTCAGATTAAAACATAATCTCAGATTTAAATGCTTTCTTATGCAAGAAGTTCAGTTATACATTGATGCAAATAGTGACATTTATTTAACTTACAGATATTTCAGATTTTCAAGGTCTTCAAATGCCCCACTAGGTATTCTTTTGATTTGATTGTTGTTTAGGAGCCTATAAAAAGTAGTAAACAGATATTTATTTTAACATAAAAGAAGAGTAGGAAGAAAAAATGTGTTATAGTAGGCTTAATATACCACTAGAAGGAAAACTTCAACAATAAAAACAAAAAAAAAAGTTACATGCTTACAGCTGCTTAGTCACTACCTTGCAGCAGAAACCTGAAGAAATTAGACAGAACTACAAAAACAAAAAAAAATCTTAAAACTGACGCAATGTGGCCTTTAGTAGGTATCTGAGATAAAGAGAAAGAAAATCTTGATTTGAAATTGATAAAATTCATATTAACAAAGGTTTGTCATTAGCAGGTACAATAAAGTGACTATTTTTATGCCTATCTCGCACAGGAACACAACTGCCTATTCACAGATTTCCAATCATCCCTCATGCAGTGGTTTTATGAAGAGAAGGGAATCCAAACTTGATTAATCCTGTCTTTATTTTGAACTTCAGAATCTCTGATCGCTGATTTGGACAATTAAAAATTGAGGCTGGATATCTGACAGAAATCATGCTTCTAGACTGGGGATCAACAGCAAAGGATAAAAGATGAGTGGCAGTAGGTTTAGCTAGTGACAATGTCTTGGGAGAGCTGATTTGGTCGATATATTTTGGAGGAAAGTCCTATCATTTCTTCTGCTGTGAATATGCAGTGCAAGATGTCTCAACACATTTGTTGTTCCATGCTTGCAGGATATACAGATAATAGCTCACTGATATCCTACTGTAATTCAGCTCACATACTATTTGTGTTCTAGAAAACAGTTAAATTTGCAATCATAAATTATGTACATTTAAAAGTAAAAATAACTGTCCATCTTAATTCCTACTCATGTCTGCTAATATATTAGAGAAGAGAAACACACATGCATTTGTTTCAAAAGTCATGTTCGAAGGAATGACAAAGGAAATACTAAGTTAAAACTATAATACACATAGTATTTGTGTAAGTTTGTAAAAAGTCTTTTGGAAATCACGACTTTTCTTCACAAACATATATGATAACAAAGACCTCCAAAAAAAGGCAGTTCAGTAGGAATAAAGCCTGCCAAATTCTGCCAGTCCTGGCAAGCACATTAGAATAGGAAAGTTCAAAACCTTAGTTTTTCAAATATTTTGCAACTTCACCACAGAGATTTTGAACAGCTTTGTTGTAATTCCATGATTTATTATGTGATATTCCACCGAAGTAATTTAGCTGAATTTGGAAAAAATTACACAGTAAAGGTCTGTATTTTTCATCCCTCCAATTAAAATATGTTAATAAAAAATTTGGCATTAAATAATTTCCTTTTTTATTTTAATAGACAAATACCTGGTTTTGCTTCCAATTGCTTTGAGCCTAAACCCCACTTCCATCACCTGTGTAAATACTACAGCTGAAATTTGTGAGACTGCTTACCTGTGATAAGTGAGCAAATTTGGCACATTATCAACTTAATCAGATTAAATTAAAAAAGCCTCAGGGGTGAAAAAGAACTTACAGTGTGTTCAGGTTTTTAAGCCGTCTAAACTCTCCAGGCTGGATTTCTTTAATCCTATTAAATCTTAGGTCTCTGTAGAATAAAGAAAGAAGAATCATGTTATTAAGAAATCTGTGTCTTTTTTCATATGAAAAACCAAACTAAGCACAAGTATTTTTGATTCCCGTGACCAGCCTCCATCCATAAACCACAGCTTTCGAACAAAGGAGAAAACAAAACAAATAAAACCAGTGTTTGACAAGTGTAAGCAGAAGATTGACCAAATCCAGCCTCAGTGGTCAACGCTGAAGGATGTATCTCCGTTGAACCTGCAGCCATGAACATCATTCTCTTCCACAGTGAAGCAATTTCTAAAGCAACATGGAATTGTGTTTCAATAAATTGAATTGTCTTTGTATTTTAAAAGCTGCTTGAAAATAATGCACTCAATAAAAATGCTTGGAAATAAACAGATATAGAAAAATCTGGATCAGAAAAAAGCTCAGGAAAAAGAGACAACTTTCAAGACTTTTAAGCTATGGCATTCTTTTGTTTTGGGTAAAGAGGCTTAAATGCTTTACCTTGTCCTGCCTTTAAAACATGCAAATCCAGTGGCCTGAAGCTATTTATTTTCTCACTTAATTCTACTCTCACTTAAGTTTTTTATATGTTTTTACCATCTTCAGTTTCCTGTTAGATCTCTAGCTTATTGAGAACTTCTCTGAGAAGAAGGGCACAGATTTCTCAAGCAGGTGCAGTGCCTCAGGGCCAGGGAGCGAGGCGGCAGCAGGGTTGGGATGCGGGGAACTTCCATACCTGTGCCACTCTCCCTCCTCTCTCCTGCCAAAAGCAGTTCCCACCTCTGCCCACCTCCTGTCCTCCCCCAGCCCCCAGTCCCATGGGCTTGCCGCTTGCTTGCCCTGGCTGTCATACTCCCAGCAGCTCCAAAACCCATTTAAGCAATTCATCAGGACCAGCACTAAACCCTTGCAAAAAAATCCCAGACAATCATTTTCTGTCTGATATGCAAACTGAACGGGCTTCCTGAGGGCACAGAGGTGAGAGAAGGGTTGGAAGGAAAGATCCGATCGGGACCAGGTCTGTTCTCAGCAGCCCATGGGCACCAGGACCTTATAGTCAAACAAACAGAAGGGCAGCAAATGTAAAGCACATAAAATCTGACAGACTTTGAACACACTTACTGCACTGTCCTTCCTAGAACACCCACTTATCAATTGTTTCCAAAAACTAGGAGGTAACCGTGTCATTACTTCAACACCAAATCCAGTCGAAATTAAAGCATGCACATGCATCGTGTTTTAACAGTGTGACATGTTATCAAGAAGTCTCTCTGGAATTTGGTATTTAGTATAAGGAAATATTGAAAAGCAGAGAAGAAGTTGGCTGCATATTAATGCCATATATGCCCACTGACAGATTGTACATAATGGAGGGCACAATTGCCTGAAGTCTTTTGCAAAGAGCACACTTAAGCATCATTCCTCAGGAATTAGCACATCAGGGCTTTTTAGCTCTGGAATAATGGTCTCAGAAGGACTTTTTCTACATAAGTGGTTTAGGATGTGGCCTACTGTTCGGTGTAAGGAAAGGATTAGACATGTGGTTCCGTTCTCATTACTCCACCAAAATATTTGATCAGTGACTGGAATAAAGAAGGGATGCAAACTGCTATCCCTTATTTAGATGTGTAGTTAAACTGCCTGAAGACATGCAGGACAGCCCCCTTATTCAACTCCCTGCTGAACTGAGGATTTCCAGATTTAGAAGCACAAATTGTCATAGTTTGAATTAGTTCTTTACAAAAGCACCTTCTTTAGTTAGAGATAAACAGCGTCACATTTTGTTCATCACTCACACAAGAAATACTCACTTATCACACATGAAGTACACACATCCCTGATGAGAAAGAGACGCTGCCTATGAGTTACTGCATCTCAGGTGTTGAGATTTTCTAAACAAGCATTGAATGTCATAGCCCTATTGAGAGAATATACAGCAGATCCCTCCGTAAGCATCATTGGACGTGACATTCCACTTCAACAAAAGGTTTTTCTAGATTATCTGAAAGTTCATTGAGTTTCAAGGAAGCACTTTAATTTTGATTAAAATAATCAGAAGTGCAAAAATCCAATATTCGGTAATGGAATATGGAAAATGGAGTATTTTTCAAAATTCTCAAGATACTATTACAACTAGCAATGTTTACCTCCTAAGCAACATAGGACTGCTTAATCTGATTATTTTTGCATACATTAGATTAGGGTTTCGATAGAAGCCATTCACATAAACAAACCAGATAAATATGTTTTAGAGGAAATCTTTATAAACCAGTGTTCAACTGGTAGGGAAAAAGAGGATAAGCAAAGACTAGTTATTGAACTGAAAGGCTGTATGAAGTAGAATCGTGCAGAAATCTGCCATAGGTGTTCAATATTTTAAGATAGGGTTGGTAGAAAAAAAAAATAAGCTTGCAAAGTTTGCAGCTGTTGGCAAATTTGGAGTGGTTGCAACTATTCTGGAAAATGTTTGAGATTAGAAACGAGCCTAAAATTATAAATCCCTGAAAAGTGGCAATAATTAACAGAACAGCAATGAGACAGGGAAGCACCAGACAGGCACCGGTTCTTTCAAAGCCAATTGAGGTTTCAGTAGATGATGAAAAAAAGATTTTAAAAGCCTCAGTCACCACTGCCATACAATTGTAGAATTAAAAATAATTCTATACTAAAGAAGAGCACCATTATCTCAGCCTTGAAATGTCGTTCTCCCATGACCCCCATGTCCCCTTGACTGCATTTCAGGGGACACAAGAAGAACTCATAGCAAAAGCAGAACAGCAACCAGAGTGCAGGGAGACATCCCCTTGGAGAGTGAATGGCAGGAATGAAGACTGTGTTAGACTGAAAGATGAGTACTGGTAGCCCAAGTAGCCCATCACAGTCCAGATCTTTGAAGATGTTTTGTGCTGCTGAAATAACGTGTGGTTAATCAGCATGATGAAGTTTCCTATCCCTTTTTTTCAGACTAGTTCCTAGCCCACCATTTCCCACATGGATTTTTACCCACAAAAAGCCTGCTCCCTGCCCATTCATTTCTCTTTCATCTTTTTTCATTGTACCCCATTTTGCTCTCAGAAGCTGACTGCTATATGCTGTGCTTCGGGGCTCGGCGGGTCTGAGTTCCAGTGCCCAGCCAGAGCACACCAAAACATTAAAACAGCCAACTGAGGGAGTCAACCCCAGTTGCAGACTCTCATTTTTCCCCTTCCTAATCTCTAAATAATAAATGAAACAACCAATAAAAATTATGCAAACACCTATGATGATGGCAACACAGGATTTTAGGGTATTATAATAGCTTCTGCATAATAATCCAAACCTAAATATCATGCATTCAGTTCTTCGAATAAAAAGTCAGTACACCTAACTCCTAATTATGTGCTTCACAGTGAAAACATTTACTCCTTAAAATTATGCCTAGACAACATAATATTACTTTTAGGGCAGAGTGTGTTACTGCTGCTTTCTTGTATTGAATTCTCTTAGCTTGTGGTCCAGTACCTAAGCATCTTCCTCCAGAGAAATTCTGCCTGACCTCCCAAAACACTTTGCTAACATTATTTTCTCTTCGCTCTTGTCCTCAAACACAGACACATGTATTTATACATGTAAAAAAGGAAGTCATTACAATGAAAACAAACTTTGCCTTCTCCATAAAGGCCTAAAACTCATCTTTCTGTCAGCTCACCAAGAAGTCCTAAATACTGATGTTTCCCACTTTCCTCCTTCTTGCAACCCTCCACAGCTTAACGATTTAAGTTGTAAAAATGTACTTCTGCCACACAGACTTCCCCGGGAGATAAGCACGTCACTTTGAAGCATTAGGTCTCCCCTGAATAACACAAACAGAACAACACGTTGACAATGCCTGGCAAACCAAATCCCCTCGGGATTATTTTCCTGGCCCCGTGTCATCTGCTCTGTGCTAATTCATGGAGCGTGACCAGGAAATGTTCTTCGGGGCGCGAGGCTGCGTGGGCCGAGAACATGCCCAGGAGCACGCTGACAAATTAGTGATTGGACATCCCTGCGAGTGGGGGTCCAGTGCCCGGGAATGAGGGCTCAGGATCCCAGAGCACCACTGGCACCAGGCAGCAAAGGGGGTGCACACACACAGTGGTTCAGCAGGTTTCCCATGCGCCCTTACCCGAGTGAGGTTGGATGACAATCTGTAAGATTCTAGACATATATAACATGTAGTATCTCTATCCTTTCTTTTCTGACACGAAGCAAACAAGAACTGTGCTGCAGACACTTTTTTCTGGATGAAAGTCCTAAGCAAGGCAAATGGGCAAAGTCTTTATGAAGAATTGCTGGAGCAGCATCAGGAAGGAGGATACCAGGGCTTCTCCTCTGCTGGCTCTACCCCAGCTATGTCCTTCTGACTTCTGACTGCAGATTGGGTACCCTGCCTCTTATTAGGGCTTGGAGGATTTCCCTGAGAAGCCTTCATTGCTATAAAGAGAGTGTATAGGAAACGGTTTTCCATTTTTTCAAATTTGTGTCAGAAAAATTATCATGACACAAAATCATGATATTAAGATCTTTAATTAAAAAAGGAAAACCAAAAAATATCATGTTAAGCTACCTCTTCATTCATAACCATGTCTCTCTACACATACACAGATAACTAGCCAATTCTAACATGGATATAGAGACACTGTATAATGTGATGACTTAATTTAAAACATTTATCTTGTGACATAATGTCCACATGCAAAGCATACTGTCAGGGTATTAGCAAAGAACTCCACATGTCACATGCACATCTGACAGAAATGCTGCAATTACAGAGATTTCAAATCCAGTACAGCAACTACAAGTATTCTTGCCATTTTAAAGGTTATGCAAGTTTTTTATTACACAGAGTCTTCTATGATTTAATTCTACTGCACTTAAATCCGAATGCAAAAGCTTTCAGAATCTTAACTTTAAATAAAATATTCTGTAAGAGCCAAACCCGCTGAAAACATTCAGAATTTTGGTTATCCATCTCCCATCCTCCTGGCAAAATAAAACTGAAGGCTTATTTTCTAGGGTGTAGCAATACAGTTTCCAAAACGTAACATGGGGAAACAGTTTCCAACTTTAACAGCTTGAATCACTACCATAGCTCCCAAATAAAGGTATATGCCAAATCTTAGACTAAAGTAAGGGAGATAACTTAGATGTTTTTGAATAGTTTTTGTTCTATGATTAAAAATGCTTGAGAGGAGAACCCTACATACAAATGGAAAGTTTTAGGCACAACTTGTAATTTCATCTTCCATTTGTAGCCCTCCTGATTTTGGTAAAAATCAATGCAAAAAAAAAAAAAAAAAAAAAAAAATCAATCCTATTTCCCTCTCAGATTAAAGAATAAATTTTAAATAATACATGTATTTGTCATTTTTTTCACTGTTGAGGCTGAGGAGAACAAGTAGCTAGTCTAACAAGGCATTCACTGCTTGTACTAACCCCAAATAACTCTGTGACATGAGACTCTGTCTTACTTAGTACTTTTGGGGTAAACCTTCCACATCACATATATTTCCAAACTTTAGAATTTCCCTTTAATCATTTAGTAATCTCCCAGCATTTGTCATAAGTTTTTCTTGTCCAAAAATGAAAATATTCTTTTATGTTGCTTGATAATGTTAAATGCAATCCACAGAACAAACTAAACACCATGGTACACTTGCAATTGCTAAATTTGCTCTGGAGGACTATTTTCCAGCATAAATTTCTCAGGTATTATCAGATTATGCATCACATTGATGCTAAGAAACACTACAGGAAAATCAGAGTAAGTGAAACAAACAAAAGAAGTTCAAAATAATCAGGACTTCCAAGGTTCTCCAAAACCAGTATCCATCAAGACAGAAAAAAAGCCAAAGCATCAGATTTACCACTGGCAAACTAGAACAATGCATTTAAAGTCAAATTTAGATCTGCATTTGTGTTAGCCTAGCACATTGAAAGCATCTGATTTCATAGTTTAAATTGGGTTGTTATCTTTTAGCTTTGGACAAGAATTGGAGGAATTCAATATAATTGTATAATACACTGGTGTTTGATACACGATGTTGACACATTAATGACTTCTATTATAATCATTATTAAGAAAAATATTGAACCATTTACCAATTAAATCAAATCTTGATTTTTTTATTAGTAATTAAAGTATCTCATTATCTCATTTCAAGGGTTAACCAGTACTTAAGCATTAATTTAGGACAGGGATGAACTTAAATTCAGAGATATTTCCTCAAATTTCACCACAGCAGCAAAATGGAAATATCTGAAAGGATACTATAGTCTTAAGTAGCTTAAAAACAGAAAGGTTCTCAAATGCTAAGTGTGGATCATAAAAGAACAAGCCCTGTACCCAACCCCCTGCCTCTAAGGCAGACATTTTTAAAAGGTCCAGTGAAAACTATTTAAAGCTAAAACTCTTCCTCTCTATGTGATTGTAAACTGTACGGTAATATAATCCTTAATACTTTAATTTGACCTTTAATTAAAAGGAATTGGTGGTTTTAGTTTGGTAAGATTTAGCAGGAACAATGTAAATTACTTCCAAAGGATGTATTTCTCATTGTTATAACTTTCTGATATTGAGAGATATAAAATCCTGAAAGAGATGTGTATGTGAAAGACAATGTCCTCTTATTCGTTTTAGGAATCAATAAGGCTAGTAAGGAAATGTTTGCTGGCAAAAAGAAGTGTCAAAACAGAAAAATAAGAATTCCTTCAGCTGCAAGATATATACTGGATCTGGAAAAAAGTTCAAACTGTCTTTTCCTGTAAAAAAATGAGGGAGCAATTTAATAGAAAAATATTAGATTTGTAGATCTAGTAGGTTGCATAGGTTAAACTAATAATCTAAGTTAAAGAACAAACACTGCATTTATAATTTGTTTTGCTCTCTGCAGATGTTTTTATAAGGTAGGAATCGTCATAACTAGATCACTTCGTCATTAGCAAATTCAAAAGAACAGAATAAGAGAAAAACATGAATTTTTTCTAATCATTGAAGATTAACTACTAGCCAGCAGAAATAACCTATACCATAAATGCCAAACTACTATGTTTCTCAACACAGAACAAAAGATCTGCAAATGCCAGCAAGACTACATTGCTTATGTCTACTTTATTCTTATTCTTTTTTTATTCAAGGTCATCCCAGCAGGAAATGAAAAACAGCCATCAGCATAGTAAAAACATTCAAACAGAGCAGAGCATGAAAATTGCACAAAAGAGGTTATATAATCAAGTCCGTGCAGTAACTGGATGATGTCAATGGCACTTTAATGCTGCTTTAACTACTGCCCTGCAAAAAAATGTGTCACTTTGTTGAACAAACAAAGAGAAGGCCACCACTTTAAAAAAATAAAGCCAAACCCCACTTGCAGCTATAGCACTACTTGTAGCAATCCTCACTGCTAGCAGTGTAACCTTTTCAAGAATACCAGAGGAACGAAGGTTTTAGGGGTTTTTTTGGCCTGTTTTTAAGATTTAGTCCCAGTGATTCTTTTACAAATAAAATTACATCACTCTCTTTTCTTAGCAATTCATTTTTCTTCATTAATTTTTCCCCAGTCTAATTACTAGACACATTATGTGATTTTCTCTAATTTACACAGATTTTTTTTTTAATCTGTACATCAGCATCCAGCACATAAAATAAAGCCACAGCATTTTTTGTTGTGAACCTAAAACATAATTCGTACATGCTGAGTGAGTATCATAACATTCAATAGTCAATAATATGTAGTATACCATCATTTTAGTAAAAACAGAAAATATATACCATAATAGTAAAGGGAAAAAACAAACAACAGTAAATAGTATACCATAATTTTAGTAACAAAAGAAATGAGATCTCAGAAATATTGCAATTTGTAGAACAAGATGCAGAACATTTGTCAGTACTCACTCATGTTGATCATAAAACCATGCTTACAAAAATATAGAGAAATAAATCTGGATGATCTATCAACTATTTATTTTAAATAATATACAACAAATATGTAAGATTTGTTGAAAGAGACTTCAAGACTCTAACTCTTACAAAACATTTATCAGGTACAGCTTTGGTGTAGCTCCAAGAGCTAAGGATTTGTTTTAACTAACAATTATTTTCCCATTAGAGTTGAAAGGAAAACTTTTGAAAGTGAACTCCATGAAAAGCAATACAGTATTGTCTTACTAAGTCTGTAGATCCCTCTGCTGCCCTTGTTGCCAATTTTTCCAACCAGCTATGCAGTGCCATTAATAGGACTCAAGTGGGATTTGCTAGTTCAAAGTTTTAGGCATGCAGGCTTAATTGTCAAGAATTATACACAGAAATTTTACTCTGGCATGATCATGGCTCTTTGTCTCATCCACCTTCTGAGTTTTTCAAAACATATTCACTCAGAAATGCTGTTATATTGAAATTAGAAATTTTATTTTATAACTGTTTCTAATTCTCATGTATTTTACAAAAAACCACAAAAAACCAAACACAAACAAAAAAAACCCCATCCAAACAAACAGCAATAACAAAAAAAAAACAACCCAAAACACATAACCAAAAACCTCCCCTTTTACTAGTATGGGTAGAATTCAAAGATATGTAATGCTTTTTCTGCAGTCTGGAAAAATAACAAGAAAAGGTAAAATCTGTTTTTATTCCTCTCAGGGCGAATCTATTTCTAAAACCAAACAATGAAAAGGTTGTTGACAGTACAGCCATGTGAGTCATTACTGATTATTTTTGACAGATAGATCCTTGGGAAAGGGCTGCTTTCTTGTGCTGCATTTGTGCAATGCCCAGTGAAACAGGGTATGATAGTGCTGTGCATCAGTGCTGTGCTAACACAAATACGTGATGGTTGAGGTGTTGGATCAAGCAAAGAGTGAACTACTGGGTGGCACCGTCTGTACTGTAAAGAGCTACTGATACATCGAAATATTTTTAGAGGATTAGCAATAGTTAGAGATGCAAACTCTTCCCAGTTTCCTTCTCAATATTTGTTTCAACTGTACTTTTCAATCAAAAAAAAAGTTTCTCCTCTACAACAGGCTAAATAAGACACCCAAAAGGGAAGCTGTTTATGGAACACCATGAACCACTGAAGCAAACATGCTAACAGTTTATTTGGTTTTGTAGTTAATAGTCTTGTGAACTACTACTGTGAAAACCCCACAGAAATACTTCTTTTATGCTATAGTCATAAATTAGTCTTTTTTCCCCCTTATCTGCCATTTTGCAAAATAAATGTTTCTGCACCTCTCTGTCTCAAAGGGCTGCTTAAGTCTAAACTCTATATCCATGAAGAATTTATATTCTCAGAGGAAAGAACTGAAAGCCAGAAAGAAACATCATCATTCCCTGACCTCCCATATAGGACAAGTCACACAACAGTTAGAGAAGTTCCTTGTCTTAAGGCAATTAATTATTGCTGTCAGAGCTGAACCATCCCTTTGAGAAAAAATATAAAAATGTGATTCAAATCAACCTAACGATCTGCTAGTCATTCTATCAGTTAACCATATCCACTGTTAAAAATGGGATAGTCTCACCCTTCTTCCAGCTTGAGCGTGTTTCTCTTTAGTTTGTGCTCACTAGGAGTAAACAGCTGTGAGGAGCAGCATTGACCATTTTTCTTAAAACATTTTTCTTAACTCCAGAGGAGTTAAGCATTGAAATTCATACACATTTTTTTTTGCAGCTGTTCTTAAAGATTTTCAAATAAATACATAAAATCCTAAAAATTCAAAAGGCGGGAAAAACATACTCATAATTCTTAGTAATTTGTCTGATTTTGTTCTATGGCGACTTAGTTCTTTCTTTCTTTCTTTCCTCTCAGGAAAATGGATGCAGGTGCAATACAAGCTAATGAGCTTGCATATTTGTAAATGAAAATATGCAGAAGGGTCACCTGTGTTTTATCAGAGTGCCAGAGGTCAGATCACTTCTTAAGTCTCCTTTTAGCTCTGACACGTCAGTCCCTCTCCCACAGGAGCACCCAGCTGGTAAAACACCCACTGGGTGATACCAGAGCAGAACTGAGGGCAATGAGCTCTCAGCAGCTGCAGATCCCACAGCTGAAAATAGGGCTGGAAAAGACATAACAGACTGGGCAGGTAAACTGATATACTAATATGGAAGTGTAATTTCTTCATCGGTGCAGTTTTGGGGGCTTTTCTTTCCTCAGGGCAGGAAGCCTCATTGAGGTTGTAGCAAAGCAGGGTCGGTCTCTTCTCCCAAGTAAAAGCAATGGGACAAGAGGAAACAGTCTCAAGTTGTACCAGGGGAGGTTTAGAATGGAAATTAGGAAAATTTTTTCACCAAAAGGGTTGTCAAGCATTGGAACAGGCTGACCAGGGAAGTGGAAGAATTACCATCCCTGGAGGTATTTAAAATAGATCAGCAGATGTAGTACTGAGGAACATGGTTTAGTGCTGGTTTTGTCAGTGTTAGGTTGATGGTTGGACTCAATGATCTTAAAGGTCCCTTCCAACCTAGACAATTCTATGATTCTATATAGTGCATGTGAGCTTGCATTATATTTATTATATCAATAAATAACATCTAGCATCTACATTGCCAATGACCTTACTAAAGAATGCCCATTTTGTCTCCTGTTCAAAAAGAAGTCTTGCAGTACAAGATCAACATGAAGCCAAAGGATGTGGAAAACTGAAGAAATTATGGCATCTAAAAATAACATCTAAATTTGACTCAAAAGCCTTTATTCATTATAAATCTATGCGTCACTCTTCCCTCTCTACTAGGCGGATTTTATCAGAACACATTTCCAACCATTATATACTTTCCAGTTATTTCCAATACAGAGATTGCTGTAATAGAGTCAAACAGACTCAGAGGTAGCCTTAGAATTTATCTGGATACTTGTTTTTATAGAATGCCTGGGATGTTTTACTATTAATATGGAAAGCACTGTTGGCTTGCATAAAGACTAAAATCAAAAATTCAAGTACTCTACCACTTGGCTGCAGACAGGCTTCCTGGTTTCAGACAAAGCGACGGCTCTTCCTTCCACTTTATGGAAAATGCCAGGTCACCTCACCAAAAAGGCTACAGCTCCTAGAATCATATTTTCTGTTTCCTGAGGTTAACAAAGGGCTGCCAGAGCAGATAAGTTAGCTATTTTCTTACTTTGCCTCCAGCTCCTCCTGCTCCTGGCAATGCAAACTCAGAAGAACTGGGAGTGATGGGGCTGCATTAAAAATCCTCTGATATTTATCTCCTCATTCCTCATCAGCGCAGGTAGCCTCAGCACAGACATCTGTACCTTCCTGAGACACTGCTTTCTGCCTATGAAGAACAATGGAAGAGGCTGCTAGAAGACATCCAACATTAAAGTATCCAACTGAATGACTTTCAATGAAGGGAATCTCTGGCAACAGAGATCATTCCTTCCTTTTTCCTCTTGCTATGTCCATCTTAACATCTACATCAAAATTATAAACAAAAAAACAATTAAAGCAAATTTAGACCTACTACTCATTTTCCACTCCCACTTCCTACTCATTTGGGAAAAGGCTATCTTACAGAACACATCAAGAAAATTAATATAATATGATAATAAATTTTATGCTTTATATCTTTTCAATCATATCCCACAATATGTAGAATCAATCAACACTCATCTTGTTTTACCTCACATGCTGGTAACTAGCATTGAACTAAATAAAATGCCTACAACTTCTTTCCCTTTTTCTTTTCCTTTTTTCTCTACTCAAAGTAAATCTGGATGGACTAGATTAAAAAAATTTGGAAAACTGGATTGCTGCAAATTATAGATGTGTCTGAAATTTCCAGATAAGTGTTACTAGTCTTGTATAGTTTGTTAGTTATTTAAAATTTCAGTGGTCTCAGGAGATGATATCTATTTTGCTTCAAGTCAAGCACCCTCTTCCTCTTCTAATATTGGCAGTATTAGGCCAACAATTAATTAGCAAGCACTTTTTAATATCTCTGTAATTATCACATTAACAAAATACTAAAATACTAAAAATACCAGAAAGAAGCTCAGAACACTTTTAGACAGAAAATATTCTTATAGACTCACATATTGGTCCTAAGGCCAAAAAGTCATTTTCTGAGTATAAGTGAAGACAGTTCTCTATTACTTCAGTCTTCAAAGTTAAATGCCATTTTAAAAGAAATAATTCAATTGTATTTTTCCATTTTGAACACATTTCAACTTACATCCTTGTTTTCATAACCCCTTATTGTTATTATAACTATATTACAACTAGCTGTCACTCAGACCACATAAATACAATTTGGGCCACGTAGAGGGCAACTTCACAGACTTCCCAGTAACACGTTAAGGCTAACATGGACTCTGAAGGGGCCTTTCCTAGTGTTCAAACAGAAAAGAAAATGTTTCAACCATGTGTGTATGCAAAAAACGGGGAAAAGTTAAAGCATGATTAGTCTTGCCAAAGCACAGTGAAAAATATATACAGAGAGAGGAAATCTCTCTAAGAGATTAAATTAAATACAAAACTGCCTTTTAGGAAAACTGGCTGTTTTAAAATAAATACCTAGTATGACAACTCGATACATGGGATATTAATTAAAAGTTAATCCAGGAACATTAAAATTCCACATGCTTGCAAAAACTGACATTTGCTTTTGCCACCAGGTGGGAGCAGCACGGCCCAGGCAACACAGGCCAGGGGGCAGATGGGAGGCAGAGTGGAAGGGGACTTTTTCTGCCAGGAGGTCTCAACAGAGGCATTTCCAGTCCTCTCTGTGTACAGAACCTGGCCCTTCAAGTTCAATCACAAACTCAGCTTATTTTTTTAAGGTTTTCCCCAAGACCAGGCCTATTTCAGTGAGGCCCCAGGGGCAGGTTAATGGGTTCCCTCAGGAAGCAGTTCCTCCCCTCCTGCCAGGCCACCTTTTCACCGGGGTTAACACAAGTGGCCATGAGCATCACAGGCCACAAAATCAGGGAAATGGTTCAAGTGAAGCCAAATGTGTTTCCCTTGTTTATTTTTCATCTGCTTCTAAGAACAGACTGAGAAGACCAAGCGCAGGAACAAGCCACTACTGTTGGCACCCAGCAGCCAAAAGAAGCCCAAGTACTGGTCTATAGGGTATAAATTCTAACTTCACCTGAAAAAGAATCCTCTTGGACTAGCTAAACTATCATTGCTGTAAGACTGGTCAGAAGCACAAATATACCCTCTCATCCAGAGGCACACAACTGCCAATTTACGGCTGGGACTTCCACAAATGTTTACAACACCTTAAGTAGAATTTAAGAGGCTGAGGAGTACAAGCCACAAACCCAGCTCCTAACCTCTGGAGTGCATAAATTTCTACTGGTAATGTTTCCTCAGGCATTAGACGTTGTGCTACTACAGTAGTGTCATGGCTGAAATCCTCCTGAGAGATTATACAATTGCTCTGGTCAGACAAATCCTTCACACGTTCAAAACATAGGGCTAAAGATAAGGCTGAGCTGAATGGATATTTTATTTCTCACCCACTGAAGCTTTGCCACTATGCAGTTGAAAACAACAGATTTATGGAATGGAAGAGACACCAACCAAGAGAAAAAAAAACCCAACAAATTTTAAAACCACAAAGGCATTCAAAAATCAAAATCATGATATTTCAAATCCTGATGCTATCAGAAATTTCTTACATACGGGTCCAGATCTTATTTTATGGGCATTTACCATCATGTTCGATTATCTCCAAAATTCAAACTTAAAAAAAAATTAATTCCACTCAATCAGCTTGCTTTAAAACAGCTTTTTTGTTTACACTGTCCAGAAGATTGGACTCCTGAAAATAGAAATATCCCTTCACAGAAATGAGGATATTTTCAAAGCAAAGTCAACCTGCAAAAGCCCACAAGTAAATAAAAGGTATTTTAATATTCAAGGATCCTATAAATGCAATTTCTATCTCAGGTAACAGATAGATGTACTTATTATAGGTTAATAATGATATATATCCTTTTTTTTCTGATTTTCAGGAAAAGAGTTTGGGACCATAGTTATGGGAAAAAATCCAAGCAAACAAAAAAAGCAAACAAAACCAACGAAAATGCAACCCTCAAACAAACTAAAAAATCAAGCAGGATCAACCAAATTCTGTCATAAACAATGTCTGACAAGCAAGACAGGAACTTGCTCTATGCTAATGCTATTATAAAAAATTACTCATGGATATCCACAGGAAAAAAAAAGTAAATGAAAGATAATGGAAAACTGTTACCTGAAGAATGTGGGTTGCACAGATATTGCTGGTTTAGTATATACAATGGGGATTCAAGGTTTTACCAATATTGAAAAGCCAAAACTAGTTTCAATTCAACTTGATAATGTTAAATGGCGAGTGCCTAACCACAACTTGTTCTTATTTTTTGTTTGATGAATAAGGGATTATAAACACACGCCACGAAGTTACAAAACAGTACAACTGAGTGTGTGGGCTGTACCCAAGTTATTTACCTAAATCTTGTATCTGTTCTCTAAATGTGGTTCACATTTCAAGTTCATCAAAAATACAAAACTTCCCCTGTACTGACTAAAGTGTTTGGCACACCAACAAATTTATTCAAAAAGATAGTTATATCTATCCATCAATGGATACAAGATATATTTTATACAGATATGACTAGTACAAAGATTGACACTGAAGAAGATTTTCTGGCTAAGTTTCAAAAAAAGTCACTCAAAATCAAGAAGTTTCAGCATGTATCAAAATTTTAGACATTTCAAGTGATGTAGCTTATTCAAAGAGCACTCAAGAAAAAGAATAGACTGAGTTTTAAAAATTACTTTAAATAAAGTATAAGAGATGTTTCCAAACTAAAAAAATGTTTTTGCAGAGCTTTAATAATTGCCTCATAGCAATTATTTACACTCCTGAAAGCCACATCTTCAATCTACACATAAAACATGCTTTATCTATACATAAAAGTCTAACTAGCAAACATTTTAATTGATTTACTTCAGCTGATTCTACCCCCTACATAGCTGCTATTACACTTACTTAAGCGTTGCCCAGGCCAATAAAATTAAATCAGAAAGTTAATGACTTGAATCTGGCCAGTGCAAACCACCTACTCGCATGCTCAAATTGTTCTTGCTGGCTCTTGCAGCTCTGTCACAGCTCAGCAGCTCTTCCTGCCCCAGGAAAGTCCCTCCTTTCTCTGGCACTTTAAACCAAACACCTGGGCCTTTTTTATTGGAGACTGAGAATGTTACCCAAGTCAAAGATCTGAATTTTATGATTTAGTTTATGCCTTTAAAAAAATAACTTAAAATACTCCCACCTTTCAAATTTCTCAGTGAGCTTACCAAAATGCCATCAAACCCAAACTTTTTTTGAATGCAAAGTAGTTATTATGCCCAATGACTGACAAAATATTCCTTAAAGGCATCCTGCTTTGATAGGCAACTGCCCAGCAGCAAATCAATTGATGCGTATTTTTACCTGGTTTGAGGTAAAAAGAACCAGTTTTGTGTTCTGTAATTTTACATTTTAGTTAGGCCTCCTCTAACTCTCTGAAATTAACAGCATATTGTGGAGCAAACTGCTCGTTCTCAGGATGATAAGGCCAATGTTTGTGCTAAGTGCCAAGGGATGGTGTGCAGAGAGGCCCTTGCTTATACTTATTGCTGTAACAA
>BJBW01010166.1:0-10980 GCA_004320125.1 Scolopax mira
TGTATAAGTCAATGACCTATTTAAGTATGTTGGCAGCAATTTATATGTCTTGTGACTTTATATTTCGCAAAGAGATACCGTGTTTTGTGTTGTTTACATTAAAAAGACGTACTGTGTAAAACTTCATTTTTGTTAGAAATAACTTTATCATATTTAAATTATTTCATGCTTTCAAAAGGCACAATTAAGTATCTAATGAGATCTTCCATTCAGCGTTACACATAATGCAAAAAGAGAAAAAATGTTTGAGACATCAATGATAATATTTTAAATATATTGGCATAGGAAAGTAGATGTCTTTTTGCTTTATTAAACTGACAGTTCGGTTCTGAAACTTTATTTTGAAAAGATTTTAAAAGGATTTGTGTCTTTAGAAATAAAAAATATAACAGGCATATCTAAAAAATATAGAAGAGAAAACCTGATTGTTACCACTAATGAAATAGCTGATGACAAAATAGTAGTCTTTTTGATTTTGATCACAAAAAATAAACTGGTAGTGACAGGATATGATGGATAGATTTGACATCCTGGCAAATCACTGTCATTGATTCAATTATTCTAATTCAGAATAAAAGCTGTATACAGTATGTGTTTATGCTACAGTGGAGTTTTTTAAGTGATTGACATTCATCATATTAGTTAGACAGTTTTAAAAGCTATGTCTTTGTTTTACACAGTGTTTTCAAGAAAAAAAATAAAGTAGAACCTGAATTGCAGGGAAAAAAAAAAAAAAGCAAACCGCTTAACCAACTCTTGGTTCCAAACCCATCAAAATAAGTTACCGTTATTGCATCCTATTAACATGTTCTTTGAAGAGTCAATTTCACTCCAGCCATGTAATATACTATTATAAAGACTAGATTTTTGAAACTGTAATGCAATCTTACAGCTGGGTGGCTTGGAAGTTCTGCGGAGAAGAAGATATTACCTTTCAAAATGGAAGTCAGCCTCAGAAGAAAGAATGCAAACCACTTCAATTCACAGGTCAGCTTTGCTTCCCTCTTCCTTTGTTTGATGAGATATACCCAGAGATACATACAAAATAGTCAGAAGTTCACAAATACTGTATCTGAGGGTACAGAAGCCTGAATTGCTTGTATATTGTGCCCTGCTTCAGCCCGGCATGCTGTGATACCTTCTTCTGGTTTTCCAGCATTAACGTAGCTGTCGGTTTGAATTTCAATCTTGAATTATGTCTGTTGACATAATTTCATAGTGCTGACTTCAATTGCTTAGGATTACTGTTTTGAACTACATAAGGAAATCAATTCTTTTCTCTATGGTTAGTAAATGCCATTCAAGTGCATTTTAATGCATGTAGTAAGCCATAAGGCAAAGCAATTATCTATGATATATTCAGATTCCAAAAACAACCATACTTAATTACTGACATATTAGAATAAAACAATCTTATATATTTTAAATTTATTATTACATATTTAATAAACCAATGTAAATATTTCCTGGAATTTAACAAAGGTTATTTCAATTACGGTTCAATTATGGTTTTTAAAACCATAGCTGTGTAGTTCACTTTTGGAATAACACGTGACAATGCATTGCTTAGTTTCATTCCTTTATTTCAATAAACCGTCCAACTTAACTTATTGTTCATACAAAAATATGAAAGGTTGAGTATATAAAAATTCCACTGGGAAAAATACCCCTTTTGGTTTTATTGTAAAAAAACCATCTGGAAATTAAAGGGTAATTTTAATTTTTTAAGAAAAGGAACAGCATACTGTTGAATCCCATCAAGTTGAACAATGGCAAGACCCAACACAAGAGAAGCTAGAACAAAAAGCAAAATGCACACAAACCCAAAATGAGTAACAAAGAAACCAGAAAAAAATACGACATGCTAACATGTATTTTTAAAGACCGCTGGATCAAATCATTAAGGAAAATATTTATGTAAGTCATTAACACTCATAATTAGAGTGTCATATAAATCTGAGTGGAACTGCTAAGTAGAAATCACTAGAAGTCCAGGTGCTTCTTGCCCATGGCCATAGCACCACATCCTGAGCTCAGCAGTTTGGCGGATTCTGCCAGATCCTGTTTGCTCGCGCGGCTCACTGTGTCTGACAAGTCTGGAGGCAAATGCAGTCGCTGTGGCAGGAGATTTTCGGGAGGCAGAGGGAGGGAGACGGGGAGGGAGAGAGAGAGAAGAAAGCGAGAGAGGAAAAAACATGGAGGGAGAAAAAAAAAAAAGAATAATTGCAGTAGAATTTATTTTCCTTAGCATATTTCAAAATGCAGTCTTTTTCCAGACTGGGCAATGGTTACTCACACAGATAAAACAGTTCTCAGACGTTCTTTTAGGCTGATATATTTTCAAAATATTGGATTCTGTAAATTGAAATAGGTTTCTCCTCATGAAAATTTTCTAAACAAAATCCAAATTTGCTCAAGGAATTTCATTGTATCTGTGGGCGCTTTTCTTTGAAAACCAAGTGTTTTGCCTGTATGTTAACCCCTACATCAACTCCTTTGTTTTCTATGGCATTACAATGTAAGTATAGTTTTATTTCAAACACGCATTCTTTGTGGCAGAGTCTGAAAATAGATGATGCGATGGTCAAAAGATGGAGAGGGCTCACCCTGGTTGCAGCATTATTCTGCTAGAGTGTTTCATCTTCATACTCCACGGTCTTTTTTAAATAAAACCAAGCAGTGAGAGCAGTGGAGTTTGTAGAAGGCAATCAATGCTAATCATTGGCATAATCAAAGGCAATATGCTAATCAAACCTTGTCATCCCTTGTGAGTTGTAGGAACACTACATCTATTTTACAGATGAGGAAACTGAGACACAGGCTACCCGGTTGTCCACATGCACACAGTCCTTCCTTGCATAATAAACCTTATTTTTCAACTATGACAAACATGTTTCAGCTCCCCCTCTGAGGATCTTTTAGGCCGCAGATATATAAAAGACATGGCACTAGCATATAGCTTTTGTGAAGTAAGGTGAAATTGGTTAATTACTGGCTCGCTTTTGGACATAGTGAGGTACTGAAAGCCGGTCAGATGAGACAGTTGAGCATCTTCTACACAGGGCAATGATTTACACAACTGGTATCATGAAAGGAGCATACTTCTTGAAAGATTTAGTAGGCAAAATCTAAACTGTGTGGCTCTTCTTTTAACATGCACACGCTTCCGAAGTGAGCTAATCCAGCCTTCTCTCTCCCCTCGCTGGGGAGAAGGAGAGGTGGCATCCTCTAGGGGGAATGTAGGACCACTGTCTTCCTCCTGCAACTACTCACCTCTTTGCTACGTCTGCCGAATGGATTCAGAGCAAGGTGATGAAGAGCCAATACAACCAAGACTCGGCAAAGCCATCTTAAGCAGGGATTAACCAGTATCACAGAGGGGGTAATTTACAATCACAGGCTGTAAACCCTGTCGCACTGGCCTGAAGTGTGGTCAAAAGGAAAAAAAACTTTGATATTTACACAGCTTCTTAGTCAACGCTGTGTTTGTTCACTAATGTATATTAGCAACAGAAAACAGGTAGAAGAATATTTATAAATTTGCAGAGACTCAAATGGGAAAAGTAAAAATTAAAGATCCTCATTGGATGGTGGGACTGAGTTAGGCTTTTATGGGTGTATTTGTATTTTTGTTTGTATTTGTATTTTTGTTTGTATTTGTTATAACACAGTGTTTCATTATACACATATATACTCTTCTTCCCCCACCGTATCCAGTGAAGAGGATGCACACTGCTCATTTAGTGACTGGCTATTCAGCATTTTGTTTTCTTGCCACTGTTTACTCTGAACTTTTCTGACGTATTTATTGTACACTATTCAAACCTTGTTCTGAAGACAGAATGGCTTTTCAATAGCACATGTCAGTATATAGCACTTGAATGCTTCACAAATACCAACGGTGTTATTTTCCTAACATCCCTGTGAGATAAGGCAGCGAAGTTACCTCCATTTTAGAGGCAGGGAATTGAGGCACATAAAGCACACGGCAAAAGGTATCTACTAATTTCAGAAACACAATCTAAGGCATTTAGGACTTGCTTTTCTAGAATGTTTAGCATTGTGCAGCATTTCACATGTTCAAAGGCTAACTTCATTTGCAGCTGTATTTCTTCAAGAACCCCAAATCAGGCGCTCAGAAAGTGAGAGACCCAAAATACAAGTACAGAAATAAAAATGCTAGGTTGAGACGACGTGAACCACGCAGAAGCTCAGGGGTATAAGCAGAGACACATCATTCCTTCCCTGATATCCTTCAATCATCTTAATTACGAGACCATCCCTCTTGCAATCCTTGCCCTCCCTCCAATCCCAATTTTCAAACATTACAACAAATTGCTGGTTCTCCAGGAAGTGCATTTCACTGCATGTGCCACATTCCTCCTCAGATCACACTCATTCTGAACAACAAACACCACCAGGGTCCTCTGAAAACAAACAAATATTATCCTGCCATTAAGATCTGAATCACAGCACACACACACACGCGCTACCTCTGAATAAAGCCTGAAGAGACATTTCAAACTATCGTTCCTCACACTTTCTCTGTGCAGCTTAAAAACATAAACAGGGCTGAAAACATTAAGCCTATTAAGCATTTTAACACCATCACAAAATATTCTAAATTGTAAATTACAAACAAACTGGAAATTCCTTGCGTGGCATTACACAGACATCCATAGGCTAAACAACAGGACTTTTAGTTTTGGCACCACTAGGGATGTTGCAGTCACTTGAACTGGGGCAGTAAGTGCGAGCACGGATAGGCTGTGATCCTTCCTGAACACCAGCATTACAGAACCATCAGACATTTTCACAGATATTTGCTGACCACAGAGAAACAACCACATTGAAAGTCCCAGTTTAGGACAAGATGTTTCCTGGTGGACAGACTTCTCTGCTATTTCTGAGGCTGTGACCTCCATCCTGTTCAATCTGCCTTTCTCTTACCTGTTGGATGAGAATCGGGCTCATTTCGCTCACGTCGGCAACCCCAGCCCCTGGTACCCAGGCCTCCCATCCTGCAACTGGTCTTCGTGACAAAAATGCCACCTCTCCAGTTATCTGCAGTGCTCAGTCCCTGCCCCAACCAGTCTCAGCCTTCTGCTTCCAAGCTTTTCATCCCTGCTCCTGCCACTCCTGGGTTTTCCTTGCCCATTTCTCTACCCCATCCTCCCTTTCTTAATATCTAGGTCCAACTTCAGCACCAGCCCACCCTTCCTTGCCTTCTTCACCACCTATATTGTCCTCCTCCTCCTCTTCCCACCTCTTATTCTCAATCTGCCCTTCTTTCTTCTGTTGGCACTGCTTTCTGACCCCCCCTTTCCACCCCTGCCCCTCTCCCTGCCCTGGTGTCCCCCTCCCACAGGCACCAGCTTGCCTCCTGGTCCCAAAAGCAGGTACATCCCTGGGAAAGGGTCACACTGAATACACGGCACTGAGGGTCACAGGACAGCAAACACATCCCTGGCATAAATACCAGCCATAAAATTGCATATTTTCATTTGTTCTTTTAAATAATTTAAGGTTTTTCACTAACACATTCCAGCGTGTGGATAAACACAAAACTTCCTGTGGCCAACAGCGAGCTGGCAGGGCAAGAATATTTTAAGGCAAAATGGCCAGAGTCTGGCAAAAGTAAATATAGAAGTGAAAAAAGGATCCCATAGTTGCCCTCCTTGTGATAATTTCTTCAAGCCTGTATCAAAGAAAGGCAAAGTTTGTCAGCGTAAAAACTCGAGAATGGTGAAGTAAACTTCCTTTGTGCAAAGTTAGTTGTGTATTTGCGTTATTATAGTGTGTATAATTACACGCTCACACACTATTTTCACCCCTGTGGGTTGTCAGAAAGGTTTAAACCTGTGACCTGCTGAATCGGGCTCTTAAGTTTCATTAACTTGATGACAGAATTCCTGGCTATGGAAGAAGGTGGCCATTCCAGGCTATTGAAGAAGAAGGAGGCCTTCCCTGGCTACGGAAGAAGGAGGCCATTCCTGGCTACGGAAGAAGGAGGCCATTCCTGGCTACGGAAGAAGGAGGCCATTCCAGCTATGGAAGAAGGTGGCCATTCCTGGCTATGGAAGAAGGTGGCCATTCCAGGCTATTGAAGAAGAAGGCGGCCATTCCTGGCTACGGAAGAAGGTGGCCATTCCAGGCTATGGAAGTAGGTGGCCATTCCTGGGTATGGAAGAAGGAGGCCATTCCTGGGTATGGAAGGAGGCCATTCCTGGCTATGGAAGAAGGAGGCCTTCCCTGGCTATGGAAGAAGGTGGCCATTCCAGGCTACGGAAGAAGGCGGCCATTCCAGGCTACGGAAGAAGGAGGCCATTCCAGCTATGGAAGAAGAAGGCTTTTCCTGCACAGGGCATTGCTGGGGAAGGTGCACGGTGCGAGTGAGTGCCGGTGCTTCCCGCCTGCTCTGTTTGGGGCAGGTCCCAAGGGCTTTGCGGGCGATAGGAACAATTACGCTGAACCCAGCTAAGCACACAGCTTTAGGGCATGCATTACGAAAGGAAAACAGTGCAGACAAAACTTATTATATACTTTGCTTCGGCTCCTCCCTCTGCCTGAAGAAAACTTCTAATTACTTCATTTGTTCTCAATGGGGGGGAAAAAAAAAAAACTTAAGTGGAAGCTAAGAATATGTAAAATGACAGGCCAGAAGGGCCAGCGAGTAATCAGCCCAGTCCCAGACCTGAGGACCAAATACAGCACTGATGGTTTTCTGACACTGGTCTGTCATGCAATACCAGGTTGTAAAGATCCAAGTCATGGCTATTCTAGGAACTTCCAGTGGGCTAGTACATTTGTTTGGGGTGTAACTTATTTTTTTAAACCAACAAAACCCCCAGTAGACAAAAATACTAGCAAGTGCTTTTGCCCGCGTAGCTTATTGTATCAAGGGGATTGTTTTACAGATTTACTACAGAAAACAGGCTTTCCAGTGTAAAACTTTCTTATCTTCAGTATTAAGAGGACCGACCAGCAGTTATTCTAACAACCTCTCCTGATGCTGATTATACCTCAGTTACAAAATGCATAGGAACAGTATGTAGGCTTTAACTGACTATAGAAGGTGATGAAAACAAAGTAAAAATCATATGACTGAACCTAAGTAACCAATGACAGTAAACAAAGAGCTAGCTACTAGAAGTAAAGAACTGATTACTCTTCAACTATAGACATAAACTACACATATTCTTCGGAGGAACCTACTGGCACTGCATTGTGGAGCCAACTCATGAAATCCAGTATTACACCTACACAGTATAAACAACAATCAGTTCATAAAAGTACTCTTCAGATGTGAGGAAGTGTGTCTGTACAGATTTTTTTTTACACTGGCTAAAATATTTGGAAATAATTGAGGTGGATGACAGTTGAGATAACAACAAAATTTCATAAAATTAATTGAGGGCTACTAAAATCACATATTCTGAAAAATGTTTTAAGCAATAAAAAAAATAAAAATGCTTAGCAACAATATGATAAGCAGATATACATATATTGGCAAAAATCTAAACCCAAAGTAATTCTTCTTACTGCAAAACCACAATTATATTTTGGTAGCTATTAGAAATGTAAACTGTAGCAAACAAATACATAATAACATGACTGATGCAAAATCATTGAATCTCAAAAAAAAAAGAGGTGGTACTTCATTCTTAATTTGATATATATTAAAGTAATTCCATTGAAGTTAACCTTGTGACCCTGCTAACATTTACAGGAAGCTTGAACAACTGAGCCCAAACTTCCCAAAATTAAACTTAAAATAAAATCTTTACAATTCCATTTATTTGGATCTTTGACAAGAAAATTTGCTTATTAGTCTACTGTGGTTGCAGCCCTGCCTAGGGGCAGGGAGATGGGTTAATGACCTCTCTAGATCCCTTCTAGTTCCATTTGCTACAACTCCATGAAGACTGAAGTCACCAAAGCCGAAGGGATTTGGTTTAGGGGGGAAAGGGGGATGGGGAGAAGAATTTTAGGAATGCTGGGAAAATGAAAGATGCAGAGTCCTAGTTGGGGAGCTTTATATCCTACTTATTTCTCTTTGAAGCAGATAAAGCCGTTCCATAAAGTCCACACAAGAGTCCATGGTACAGAGGCTGAGTTCCTGTTACAGTTTGCTCTTCTGCTTATGATGCCCACAATACACCCCTTGCATTATGTTGTCCTTTTTTTTCTATTATTTTTATTATTACTTCATTTATAATTGGTAGCAAGTATTTCTATTGACATAATATCCAGGAAAAGACTTCAGCATTTTTGCAGGTATCATGAAAAAGGTGGGTTTTAAAGAGAAATCTGCAAGAGGTCAGTAAAGCAGATTTATAAAACCTCCACTTAGAGGGTGGAGGGAAATGGGAAGAACCCCATTTCTAGCTTGAAAATCATCTAACTTTCAATGATTGTCACCATTACCTGACTGGAAATTTTTGATAAAGAATAAGATCTTGCAAGCAGGCTGGGGGGAAAGGCCACTAGATACGTGCATTATGAGGAAATGAATTGTATTTTATATGACACGTAGTCTATTGGAGTGACATAACACCTACATCGACATACCTTTGGAACAACTCACATATGACAATACCACTATGAAAAGATATAAAATTCTTATTAATGCCACAAAATCTAAAAATACTTCTGAGTTAATGTAAATTCACAGCAAGCCCTTTACCAGTGAAGACATTGTAGGCTCTCACAGCAAGGACTAGGAAAGTCATGCCAACCAGCAGTGAACCTTGTCAGGCAGAAATCATGTGATAGTCCTGAAATTTGGTTATGACTAGTGTCTCACAATCTATAAACTTTATCTTGTGGAGAGAATGGTGCCAAACTATCCTCCCATAACTGCATTTAGGTCTTAGGCAAACTATTTTAAAACTTAATTACTATGAATCTCCTACATTGTTGTTCACATTACAGTTTTCTCAGTATTTTAACAAATTCAGGAGACAAACCAGTTGGTAACTATTTTTCTGTATAATGGACATGACCTCAGTTTCTTCTTGTTCTGCTGTATTCACAGATGCTATATTGCCATTTTTAAATCACATTATAAAGACAAGAGACTTGACTTTTAAAAAGAACATTCTCAAATTTTCTACTTTTCAGGTAACTGTGATTGACTTAAAACTAATCACAACTATATCAACCCATGTTAAAATAAGCACATCTACCATATGCATTTCCCATGTCTTTTATTTAAGTTGAAGCATAATCTGAGCCGTCAAAATTAATTATTGTTAACATCAGGCATTGAGAGAAGGCTTTCACTAAGAATAGCTGATAAATATGCTTCTACCTACATATCCCTGTCTGTCTGCTAAAGACACATTGATAATATGAAAATAATTTTTTATATATAGCTAATACTACTTAAAATACTTGAACACAATTATAAAACTCTCTTTTTCCATCACTTGCAGAGTGTAAAATAAAACTAGAATAATTCTCACTTTTACCTCATTTGCAGGACAGTGCAAATTTCCAATACTATAAAGAGATTATTTAAAAAATGACTTTAAAGACACCTGGCAAAATTAAGAAATACTAATAAGCTCATTTCCTTTTGTGACACATTTTGTAAAAGCTGTTATACGTTTCAGAATGCTCAATCTTAACATGTGCTCTTCAGGGCAGCTTTCCTGTGTATCTACTTCACAGAAGTAATATGTTAATAACCAGGAGAATTCAATTCAAACTGTGCTGATTCATTTGGATGTGACACATGGTACCGTTTCTGTTCTCTGACCAGAAAACTATGCAAAGTACTTAAAATCTGAGTTCCCAAGTTTGAATTTAAAACTCAGTTTATTTAAACGCTGGCTGTTGTAAAGCGAAAATCTTTCAGAGACCTTTTTCATCAATGGAATTCTATTCTGTACATGTTTATGTAAAATGAATCCCTAGTGGATTTCAGATGGCTGAAGAAGTTCCAATAACACGTGAGTAGAGACAGGTGGGTTTTTGCATGTGCAGCATCAGTCACTACTTTTCAGCGACAGGAAAGGAAACAACAGATAATTGTCTGAACAAACTCTTTCCTTCCGAAGAAAAACTCTCCGATTTGTTAAAGACGGCATATGGTGGAAAAATAAAATTATCAGCAAGATTTATCTTTCTCTGGTGCTTAAGAATGCTGAACATTTGGCACCACGGAGCGCTCTAAATCACACGTACAAGTAACAGACCCACCTCAAATTATAACTGTAGTTATAATGAAGAAACTCCCCATGTTTTAAAGGGGGCTGGATTGATCAGTGATGGTTATAGACTGCCCAGGGACTATAGCTGTTCAAATGGTCATCTGATCCAAATTTCAGAGAAATACAGGGTAATCTTACAACCAGAACTGTACTAAACATTTACATAGCATACTATTGTAGTACTTACTGATCCTGCTCTTATTGAGCACATATTGATCTCTGTCCTGAAGTCAGTCTGTATACACAGTATACAGTCTGAATACACAAAGTGAGTAAAAAGGAAGAAGTGAAAGATAAAATACCCAGAAAGAATGAAAAATATCACGATACATACATACTGTATTAATGCCAAAGCTTTTTTTCCCTTCTAACTGAAAACATGTTCTAGGAGAAAGAGTACCCTGCATAGAAAGGCAAGTGGAAGAGAACAGGGAAGAAATTAAGTAACAAAGGGCTGAAGAGAAGATGGGGTGAAGAAAGGGAAAGAAGGAGGACAGGAAGAGATATATAATCTAGGTGCATTATAGCTGAGACTGTCTAAAAGCCAAAGGGAAATTCTGTTCTAAATTTAAACAGTAGTTCATGAGTCTGATGGTATGATCTATGTCCAAAGCAAGCAGACTAACATTTCTCCTGTATATGTGTTCCTTTTGCTGAATTTCTCTTCCCTGGGCTTACATAAAAGGAGCCTGGGACCTGTGATGCAAGTCTGAGTAATTCCAGGGCTCTCAGGACAGTCCGGATGGATGCTAATATTAATGTC
>BJBW01010167.1:0-15611 GCA_004320125.1 Scolopax mira
TTATTGACCTCAGTCTATTCCCTTCCTCCTTCAGTTCAGCCGCCATGTTGAGCAGGTCACACTTAACACAGGTGTTGTCTCTATTGTCCCTCATTACCAGGCTCCAACCCTCACTACAGCCAGTTGCCTGGGTGCCTGCATGTTTGTGTGGGGCCTCTGTTTGGGCACCCATAGTTTTTTTTATTGCCTTTGACCGAGTTTCGACATGATTCTATCTGGTCTAGTTTGTGTTTTGTGGGGTTTTCTTTGTTGTTTGGGTTTTTTTTGTTTGCCTTTTTTTTTTTCCCTCCTCCTCTTTCACTCCCCAGTCACCCACCGCAGCCTATAGAGGCCACCGCAGCCTATAGAGGCCACCGCCGCCTCACCGACCGAGTGTCTGCTCTCCCCGCCTTTAAATGTCCGCGGCCGCGCCCCCTCCGCGCCTGATTGGCTGCCGCCCACTTCCGGCTTCCGGCTGAGACTCGGGCTGTGAGGGGGAGGTTCCTGAGCTCGGAAACCCCGCCGGACAGCGCCATCCCGCCACCCCACCGCGGGCTCACCTGGGCTCTCGCCGCCGGTGCCGCTGCCGCCACCTCGCCGCGGCAGCATCTAAACATGAGGAGGAACTTCTTTGCTGTGAGGGTGGCAGAGCCCTGGCAGAGGCTGCCCAGAGAGGTGGTGGAGTCTCCTTCTCTGGAGACATTCAAACCCCACCTGGACACGTTCCTGTGGGACCTGCTCTGGGTGGCCCTGCTTTGGCAGGGGGGTTGGACGAGATGATCTCCAGAGGTGCCTTCCAACACCATATCATTCTGGGATTCTGTGAAGCAGCAGATAGGCAAAACTGAAGAATTTCTCCTAATAGATCCTCGCTGCTTACGCAGGACACCTTTTGGGCGTGCAGAGAGCAGTGGATTAGGAGATCTGATGGGGGAGGGGGTTGTAATAGTAAAGAGGAAATGAGGTGGTTTTCTAGCACTTCAGTCCCTGACTCGGCCACAAGAGCCCTCTATAGTGTGTTACCTGCTTTCTCATTGTCTGTTAGGAGTCTGCAAATCTGTAGGTAAAAGAAGTTATTACCTAGTGCCCGGCTTCCCCTTCAGAAAGCAGAACAGCAGAGCGGTGCTGGGCAATCTCTGACTTTGTGCCCCTGCAGCAGAGAATGCCCTCGCAGGAATGCAGCCTTCCTTTCAGCAGGAGGCTGCCTCTTCGAGCCGTGACGTGGCATTTAACAACGAGAAATGGCAGAGAAATGAGTCACCCCTGTGCCCTGAGATGAGGCAGCTTTCATCAGAGGCACCGTGATGATGTTCATCCTCATCAGTGCCTGTGAGATGATGTTCCTCCATCCTGGCATATCAGTAGGTGATGCAGGAGGAGTCCTGCTTGGACATTCCTGGATGCTAGGAATTAGATCTGAGGCAGCATGTAGTCCTCAGCATTTTAAGGCACAAACTTAGTGACAAAGGACCCGTGTCCCCTCTTCCCCTGTGTGTAGAGTGACCCAGCCAGTTTAGGGTTGAAAGGGTTTTTCTAGACTGGTGCAATCGCCACATGTACCCCCTGTGTATTGTACCCCACCCTTAATTGCTCTCTTAATTCCTCATTTTTCTCTGAGCTACCACCAAAGCTGTGCTGCACCCAGCCTAAACGTCTCTGGTCCTGCTTCTGTGTGTTTGTACTATGTGTGAAAAGGAGTAAAATCAACCTTAGGAGAAAGATCCGGGGGTGGGAAGGATGAGGTGGAGAAAGAATAAAATAAATAATAAAAAGGTAATAATATAAGAAAGAATTTAAAAAGCGGTGTTCGAGGCTGTGTGCCGTGCCGCGTAGGGAGCACCAGGTGGCGATGCTGGACCGGCTCTGAGGCTCTTGGACCACTTTCGGAGCATCCTCCTTCCCACCCACCCTCCCTCCAACTCCTCCTAGCCCCCAGCGCAGTCCGCTGGCCACCGGTCGGGAAGCCCCTGGGGATGGCCCAGCCTGGGGCAGTTGCGGGGGAAGCTGCGGCGCTGGGATGTGCTCTGGTCTGCCCTGTGCCGTGCGGAAGTGATGGTGAAATCACAGATCTGGTTTGGATTTGGTGACCTGGTGAAGTAAGGGGCAGAGTGACTTCAGTGATGCTCAGCAGTTGGGGTGCAGAGCTCACAGGGGCTACTGCACATGGTAGCTGCTGGAGGGAAAGAACAGGCTGGGGCTGTTGGAGGGTCCCTCTTGCTGATGCCAGGGTCTGAGCTTGTCCTAGGGTTAGCCCTTCACGTCCTAACATGTGGCGGTGCTTGGACTCAGCACATCTCGCAGGAGCTGTCTGCGGGGCTGTGTTGTGTAGTTCTTCTTGCTCCTGAGGGGATGAGGAGGCTTCTCATGGCTGGGCTGTGGCCAGAGGCGACCTTCCAGACCCACTAGAGGTCCTCCTCTCCCTGGGAAAGGAGTTGGGCACAGCTTTCGGAGCGCAGCACTTGCCTTGTCCCAACAGCTCAGAGCTCCTCGGGGGAGGTGGTGGTGGTGAAGAAGACTGGGTTGCAGAAGTGGTTTTGCTTTATCCAGCCTGACAAGTTTTAGGCCACTGGGGAGCTGGAATAGCTTCAGCTGAAGAGGCTGAGGACACCTCTCCTGGAATGTCCCTGTCCCTTGGCAGATGGATCACCCACACTGAGGGTGATGATGCCAACTCAAATATGTTCTGTGACGGGAGAGAGTGACTCAGTCAATCATCTGCTGAATAGCTGAACAAAGGCATGGAGGGGAAATCTCACATGGCTGTGTTGTACGTGTGCTCCTGAGCAGAGCCCTGAAGCTGAGGAGCTACTGGATTTTGGAGGAGCTGGAATCACTGTGGAGAATCCATATCCCCATGTAGCATATGCTACATGCTGAGGCAGCATATGCATCTTACCCTGGCATCTCCCTTAGCCCAACCACAGCTTGTCACTGGGCCTTCTCAACATGTTGCTCCGTTCGGGGCTGGGATCATCCTGTGGGGGTGTTGGACCGTCATGTCACTACAAAGCTGGGGTGGGGACACCTGACTATATTGCCATTGCTCTGCCTCAACTTCAGCCTGGCCATGCCACTGAGAAGCATGTTCTTAGGTTTCCTTGCAGCACATTTTCTCTGTCTTGTGCTGGTGTGCATGGAGTCCCCCTCATCCACACGTGCTGGAGGAAACCGTGGGCTCTCCAGCCAGCTCCCCCCAAGGAAGAGGTTCTCACACCACTGTTGCTCTTACTCTCACCTCTGCACTGCATATTGTCTTTTGCCACACTTGTGGAGATGGTAAATACTCAGTTGCCTGTGCTTCTGTAGGATACCTAATCAACTTTATTCACAATCACAGTTATCCAATTTTTCACAATGAGTTATTCTTCTCTTTAAACAGAACACAAAACATCTTAAAAGTAAAGCAATGAAATGCAAATGACACAAGAACATGGAGGTACATGGGAACCTACACCAGTCAAACAAAACAGAAGGTTAGGATTGTTGTTACTGCTTTTGCTGGTTTTTTGTCTCCCTGGAGAGAGCCTGGCCCTCCTCTCTGCTCACAACTGGAGGCCAGGTTTGCCGGGAGCAGGACTTAACCCCGATTTTTTTGAGCTCAGATACTGGGGGGTGCTTTCAGCTTCTGCTAATCCTAGAGTTTGGTCCATAGGAAAACAAACACAGTTATATATTAAAACACTATGAATTTGGAAGGTGAAAAGGGAATTCACACCACTGCACTGGTACCCATGGATGGAGTTTCCTGAAAATGTACCCCTTGGCTTGCCCTGTGTGGAGGGGAACCAGTCCCACTGGCATGGTGAAGGCTCGGGAGGCTGCTTATTGCACGTTTCCCCACATCCACTGTTTCACCAGCACCTCCCTACCTCTTAGGAGCTGCCTTTCCAAAATCTTTACACGGGAGGTTGTGTCACTACTGAAACAGGCTCTCTGTGTCTGCTGGTCAGGGCTCTGTCCTCAGGCTGGCATGGCTGCTGGCATGGCAGCTGTCACCCACCCAGCCTCTACCAACCCGGCCTCCTCCCACTCCTCAGCCCCATGGGCTTTTGTCAGCAGGGCTGGGTTAGGGGTGTAGGTAAGAGGTATGCAAAGAAACAACATAAATCCCTGTAACCAGAATATCAGAGTTAAGTTAGTTGCTGCCCACCAGGGCGGGCTGGGGGTGGCTGCAGACCCCCGTGGTAGGCTGCAGTGATGGCGGTGCCTTCAGAGAAAGGCTCTATAATGCATTCTCCAGCTAGTAGCCTCTTTCTTTTATTTTTTTCTTTCTTTTTTTTTTTTTTTCATTTCAAGAGGACAGGGCAAGAACATGTTTTCCAGGTGCTTTTGGGAGCATCCTCTGCAAGTGCTCCTTCACCCACCTACTGCCTTGGGTAGACATGATGCCCCCTGCAGCAAGTGGTTGTGTCTATTAAATGCTTTTATCCCTACGCTGAGCTGTTCCCACACGTCCCATCAGTTGCCAGATGCTGGGGCACAGGAAAAGGCTCGGCAAGAAGGCTGCAACTCCACAGCTTTCCCTGGCCTGGACTGAGGGGCAACATGGCGAATGGCTCCACTGCTGCGCCCCAGCCCTCATCACCCCTCAGAGCCCAGACACCATCTCCTCCTCCCTTGTGGCCCTGGAAGGTGGTAGGATGGGGCTGGAGAAGACACAGGCAGCTCTGGCTGCTGTGGAGACACCCTGCCTGGGCCTGAGGACCGGCGGCTCTGGGCCAGGCCGGCAGCTATGGCAGAGAAGTGGTTGTCACAGCAACCATGGGGGCTGCCATCACAGGCGCCCACCATGAGGACAGCAGGGTTCCCAATCAGGGCAGGAGGGAAGGGGAATTGTTTAAATAAACCAAACCAAACCAAACCTCTCAAGCTATTGTTGTGGTTTTTTTCTTTCTTTGCTCTCTTCTTAACATGTAAGGACAGCCGTGTCCTGCCAGCGGGCCGGCTGTGAAGGGCTGAGTACCACCTGGCTGGTTTTGTCGTAAAGCACAGTGATAAAGTTACCAGTAAATGAAACCCGCAGACATGTGGGTTTATACATTCTTCCCCAGTGGGGTTGGGGATGTTTGTTTCTTTTTTTTTTTTTTCTTTTATTTTCTCCTTCACAAGTGCTGGATGGATGGTGTTGGGGAAAGGTAAGGGAGGCACGTCTATCTCCCTCTAGCGCAGGCCCGTGAGGGCAGAGATGCTGCCAATTCCCTCCTGCTGGGTGGAGAGCACTGGGGACAAGCCACAAACGGGTGGTGGGGTTGGAGAGCTGCTCATTGTGTGACAGGATGGTGACAGCAGGTGGCTGCTGGGAGGGAGTGAGGCCAGTGCCAGTGCTGGCCACCAGGCCTGCCATGAATGCCTCCCCCAGGGAACAGCGAGGGAGGAGCTGGGGAACAGTCCTTGAGGGGCTGCCTTGGGGCTGCTCTTCTGCCTGCAGCCATGGGGTGGGGGTTTGTTTCACAAATCCTGGGTCATTTTCTGCACTGGCCAAAACCCTTCCACTGTGAATGTGCTCACTGCACCTTGCTTACTGGGTCAAAGCTTGCCTTGCTCCATCCTAAGACACTTCCTACAGTCAGGCCAGTTGTACATGGAAACATGTTGCTTGTTTCTCCTCTTCTGCTAAGCTGTCCTCTGCTGTATCTTGAAGGAAATGTGTAGCACTGAACCTTTTACTGCCCCGGCTAAACATTGGAGACTCCCCTCCGCTGCGCATGGTGTAGAAAAGGGATGATTGCACCAGCTGGGGTTTTTTTTTGAGATAAAGTTTAAAATCCACAGGGGAGAGTAGTCCATTGCAGCTTCCCTGACACACTGGAGTTCACCCCCAGGGCTTGTTTGGAGGCTAGAAGAGCAGCTTCTAAGCTCATCTCATCTGTTGTCCATGGTGTCCAGGGGTGGTGGTGGGTGATGGTTTTTGAATCTCCTGGATGATGAATAGAGACCAAGACCTGTGGTGTTTCACAGCCTCTTCCCCATCTGCCCAGTCCCCACCGCCGCATCTGTTGCTGCTCTAAGTGCTGCGGTATGTTTTGATGATATCTTTGATGGCCCGTCTGCAAATGGGGCAGCAAGCATTGGCCATCTTCTTGAGCTTCAGCCCACAGGAATAGCAGAGACACATGTGTCCACAGGAGTAAATGACTGTGTCTACCATGTTCTCGTAGCAGATGGTGCATTCATCTCCCCAGGGCCCTGAGACGGATGGAGAGATAGGTGACTCAGGCAAGCTGATAGGAGAGTTGGGAGCTGTGCCTGAAACACAAACAACAGGGTCACTCATGCTGCTTATAAAATGCTTCTTGACATCCCAGGGTAATTTCTGCCCCTAGCAGAAATGGGTGCTCCAGGATCAGGGGCCCCACTCACTGAGCCCTGAGTTCTCAGGCTCAGGGCCACAGAAAGGCAGCATCTGCTGGGATCTGCTGCCCACAGAGAGCAAACCAAGAGACAGCTGTTCCCACACAGCTGGGACAAAGAGCAGTTTCATATTTTCAAACCACTGTCTAAATGTTAACAAAGGAGGAAAAATCAGGAGGGGTGGTTCATGACATCTGCTTTGAAACGGGAGAGGCTGGGTGGAATAGGGTAGCAGCAGCTCCCAGGACAAGCAGTGCTTCATCTCTAGGGCCAGTCCAGGGGTGTGGGACCACAATGCCTGGCTACAAATCTTCCTGTGTGGACCCTTCAGGACAGGGGTGGGGTGGTACCCGCATGGACAGCATCTAGCTAATAGTGGATCATTGCTTTGAGAGCTGGGGGGGGTGGTGGTGGTACAGTAATTATGCTTGTGGCATACTTGTAATGAGGCCTCACCAATGAATCCAGATGAGGTTGCAAGATACATGTCTACATGTATAGAACCATTGGAATGGGCTGCCCAGGGAAGTGATTGAGGCACCGTCCCTGGAGGTTTCAAAAGATGGTGACATAGTGCTTAGAGATATGGTTTAGTGATGGTTTTTGTCAGAGTTAGGTTGATGGTTAGACTGAATGGTCTGAAAGGTCCTGTCCAACCTAGACAATTCTATGATTCTATGATAATGAGAATATTTCTATTTCTTTCCTCCCAAACACATTTAAAATCTGAATATTTGCTATTGATCACCAATTGTTAGAGTTGAGACTGATGGGTACCCTCTCACAAAACACACTTGGTTTGGACAACAATGACAAGGATTTGTTAAGTTACATATCCCACCATCAGTGTCTTAGGATCATGCAGGGGCTTTAAAAATGCTGCAAACAGCCTACTGTATGTATCTCAATCTCACTGGAATTCATCGGCATATTACGAATATCAATACTGAAGGTGTGTGGAAATGGAAAGGGGGGAGCCTGAAGGCATAACCATAGCTCCACTCTCAGCTAGTGTGCAACTTGTCACTGCCACGCAGCTCTCCAGAAGGAGCTGTGCGTCACAGGGACATGCACATAACAGAAACTCTGCTGTGTCCCTCGGGACCTTTCATGATGAAAAGGGTTAGAGAAATATTGCTGTCTAGGCATCTAAGCAGCTTCCACATAAAATGGACTGAAAATAGCCTCTGCAGAGGCTCTCCCTCCCTCCCCGAGGGAGCTGATGGGAGACTCTGTTGATCATTGTGGTTTTTGAGTCCTCCTGGGAGGTGAGCCCGAGACGGGTAAAAGGAGGCAGCGTAGGAGTGAGCAGAGGAGGGCAGAAGGTTGGGGGGCGGGGGGGGGGGCCTTCTGGGGGATCCCACCACACTTACCACCGATAGAGCTGCAGAGGGGGCCAGAGCCACACGTAGACAGTATGGGGTCGGAGACACCGCTGCAGAGGACAGTGGGGGAATTGGGTGTCGACATGGGAGAGCTTGGTGTGGACAGCCCCAGCCGCTCGGCTAATATGGTGGAACCTGCACCACAAGAAAAGAAACCCCCCGGTTACTTTTTAAAAATTGGGGCTGATGAGGCACTGGGGATATGGCAGGGAGTGCAGCTCTCAGCACTTGTCAGAAGTTGCGTCTCATCAGCATGAAATCTAGGGAATACATAAGGAAAAAAACCCTCATGCGCCTTTTTAAATGCTAGCAGCTGGCCCTGAAGAGACATTGAGCTCCCACAGCTCCCCAAAATTTGCTGGAGCTCCTTTAGTCATCATAACCCATTGTTTCTGCCCTTAAATGTGTCTCAAGTAATTAAGTGCAGTTACTTTCCTTATGGTTTCATGCTCCCATTATCCCCCAGCACTATATCCAGTGATTGGCTTGTGGCCAGTAGAGGACACAGCCTGCAGTAGGGTGGGCTGGACTCCAGCACAAGAACATATCACCTTGTCAAAGCACTTCACGCTAACCCAGCACAAAACTGCATCATTCCAGGCTCTGACAAATTCATGCAAAGTCACTCAAGGACTTCCTAGAGACAAGCACAAGGGTTTGACAATCAGGAAAACTTAGCTCTGCTCACTGCTCTGCCTCTTCTGTAGGGTGGCCTCTGTCAGATGTCACCATGATGCATTTGGCTCTGCGATGAACAAAGATACCTCTCCCACCGTTCAGGAATGTTTTCTCCATTCCCTGCATGTCTGAATGTGATGGCTCAAGAGTGCAGAACCCCTTCGAGTCTCTTCCAGGTGTCCCCAGCTCCACTGCCTCCTGCCCTCACTGCCCACCATCACCCTTCAGATAGTGGGCTCTGTCAGAAAAGCCAGCTCTGCCCCACAGCTTTCTTGGCACCCTCCCTCCCACTCAGTCTTTTTCTTCTGCTGTTATAATAACAAGTATCTTAAAACCCCTTCCATAAGGGAAAAAAACCCAGGGATGCTTAAAATTCTAATTGCTGCAAAGGTTTTGAAGAGGAATTTCACGTTAACAATGCAGCCTGGTCCTCAGTAAGACAGTGGTGAGACAGCAGCATGAACCAAGGTATGGTGTCCTGGTGGTACAAACTAGTTTGCCTATGGTATTAAAGTTAAAGGCTCTAGTTCCTCAGCTGAGAGGACAACCAGGGTAACTCCAAAACACACCTAAAACACTGAGACTTCTCCATGTTACCATATAAGGAGCTGAGAGACACAGAGGGCTTGGATTTGCAGTGTTCTTGATGAGTCGGAGACTACTCTCCAGAGAAAAAACAGCAGTAGGAGGCCAGGAAAACCCCATGCGCCAGAAAGGTTCTTCAGTTCCTATTTGCAGGAGGCTACACAACCCAACCAAGAAGGAGCAAACCTTGGAAGCAGGGACTCCAAGTGCCAACCGTGGATTGTGCAAAAAAAAAGCAAGAACACAGCAGCCACCAGCACCAGATTCACCTGCCCTTTTTGGCAGGACAAGACTGAGCAGTTTAAGTGTAGGACAGGGGCTTGTGTGTGTGTATGTGTGTGTGAGAGAGATATTTGGGTCAACACTGCTCTGAGGGCTGCATATGGGAGAAGCAGCAATTAGCTTCAACCTCCAGCCCCTCAGTTTTACTCCTCTTCAAATGAGGAGCGCTTTGCTCCCAGGCACAATCTGAAGTTGAATTAGCCTTTGTAAAGGCCCTTGGGGCTCTCGTGCTCCAGACGCTGTAGGGAGGCACCTCCTTTATCACACAAACGGGAGCTGAGGCTGGAGTTGAGCTCAGTAAATACGCAGAGAGTGATGCAGCCTCTAATGACAGCCACTAGCAATGGCCCTTCCCCTCCCATCCCACAAATGACCAACTGTAGCAGAAAACTTGCCCTGTGGGTACCACATACCGTAAACAGGCCCAGCAGGGGCACAGATTTCAGCTCTGTTCACTGCACAAAGAACATATATGAACTCTGAGCAGCTGAGCAAGTTTTTCTTCCCTCTCCTCCCTGCAGCCTGGAGACACCTCTTCCATTCAACTGACACATAGCACATTGCATTTCTAACACCAACCCGGTCATTTCATTAAATGCAAAATAAAGACTATTTAGGAGCATTTTTTCTTCCTGGACTAATAGGAGAATTTGGAGGTGCCTCGAAGGTGAACTGTGTGAGTATGAACTGATGAAGCACGCTGGCCTCTCCACAGTGCAAAGAGAGCTTGTCAGTGCAGGATATTTTCTGGTTGTAGCTGGTCTGAGTCCCAAAATGGCCTTACCCAAGACCCGGGGCCCAGCACACACCTTCCCAGCTTCTTTTCCTAAGACAAGGCACAGCTCTTGACTTCTCTCCAGCGTAAGTCTAGAGCTTTTGTTTAAAACAATCCAAGTTCCCTACCAGACAAGACACACTTCTCCCTTGGTGACAGAATAATCAACATAAGACACGTTACTCACGCTGTTAATATATTGCTGGATGGTGTGCAGATACCACGACAAGGAACACGGAATGAGATCATGTGCAGGGTGGAATGAGTGTGGCCAGCTTGGCTTAACTCAAACCAATTACATGTGCTCAAGGCCAAACATGCTCATTGTGCACACAGAGCTCCCACCAAGAGCTAGCTTTCAAACCATGATTTCAAAAAAACCTGAGATAATTCTAAATATTTAAATTAATTTAAATATTGATT
Organism: Scolopax mira; assembly: GCA_004320125.1. Taxonomy (NCBI): domain Eukaryota; kingdom Metazoa; phylum Chordata; class Aves; order Charadriiformes; family Scolopacidae; genus Scolopax; species Scolopax mira. The sequence goes on from BJBW01010167.1 coordinate 10,459, forward strand.
TAGAAACAGTCTTCCTCTTGAAAGCTCTCAGATAAATTATCTCTGCTGCTAACTTGTCTCATGCTGGATCTCAAACATGCTGAACACGCTGGAATCACTTTAAAAATGGAATTTGAATCAATTCCATTTGCTGTTTAATCTTTGCAAAGTCCAATTATTAGCAAAAATCCAATGCAGATTGACTCTTTCTCTGCACTTCTGTCATCACTCTGGGAGAGGTGCAAACAAATGAATCTATATGTCCACCTACAAACGGAAAGAGAGTATTATATTTTCAGTAGACAAGAGCATTAGCATGGAATGTAGAGACAACATCATGCCAGGAAAGGCTGCTAAAGGTTTGCAATCCAAAATGGTCTTGCCAAACTGGAAATAGGATCAGAAATAAACGGGATGGCATCCAATACGATCAGATGCAAAATGCAGCACTTAAGCAGAGATAATCGGCTACCCAACTGCAGGACAGGGAATTAGTCCGTTCAATTAGAAATACAGCTGTCTTACAGAAAAAGGCCTGGGGATTGCTGGAGGTCACCAGATGATCATAAATCAACAATGCTGTCCTGTTATGAAAGGTTGCGTCAATCCAGGGTCATATGAGGCTGGTTAAGGACTGGAGCTGGAGCCTGGCAGCACTGTGGTATCTCTGAACCTGGAAATACTCAAAACTTGACCGGACATGGTCTACTGCTAACTTGGAAGTTAGCTGTTCTGTGAGCAGGAGGTCAGATTAGCTAATTCCCAGGGGTCCCTTCTGACCTAAGCACCATGTCTACCCATCTTTTAAATACCTCCAGGGATGGTGCCTCAACCACTTCCCTAAGCAGCTCATTCCAATGGTACCCATTAACTTCTTGGGATTTTACCAGGACATTCCTCATACTGTCACAGTGTGGGGAAGAGTCTTCATGTTCATAAGGAGACAAAAGCAAGACTCAACTAGTTTTACTAAATTTCTGTCTCCTTCTCTTAGACTTTTCTCCCTCATAATTAAATTCAAGATTATATAGTCCCATTGCACTTTTTCAGATTTTAACCCAAAAGGCCTGTGAGCATAACGTTTCTGTCAGAGCAGTGGGACTGTGCTTGTGGAAGTCTTGCAGACACCATGCTCCACAGGCTGAAAATATCTGCTGCTTTGAAGTGGAAATGTAGTCTGGAGACTTTGCTTTCAAGTTAGAAAAGCAACTAATGAGCAATACCCAATGTTTGCTGGATGCAAACAGGAATGAATATAATGACTTCTGCCCCTGGAATGCTCTCTGGCAATACCAAACACCTTCTTAGGCAGTTCACTCACCTCCTGCTATTTGCATCACCTGTCTAGGCTCCTAAGGATTATTTCACAAGCGTTATAAAAATAATGCATAACCATCCACAACTATAATTTTTTCCCTGGTTTGAACCCATCCAACTTAAAATTTATTTTTCCTGTCTTATAGGATGCTGTCAGTAAATGACCACTACTGTCCAACTCACAGCTCGCATAGTTTGAGCATCTTCACCTTTTTAATGGGCTTTCCTTACCCATACCCATCTTCAGGACTATGCCAGGATCTTAACTAAACATTCTACCTAAAAGACAAAATATGGGAGCCTCCTGCCATAGTTTCTAAGGGAGATAAAGTCTTCTGCAACTTGTCCATACGGACTTGTCCATAGGCTGAGTATCACGTGGAGCACACTGACAGCCCCATCTCTTTTTATAATACATTTGCTGCAGAAATAGGACAGCTAATAAAGATCAGGTCATTTCCAATAATAATCACAGATTTTTGATGTCATTCCATCCAACCAAAGGTCCCAGATCTTCCAGTACACAGTGGAAAAGATTAGAACAGATGCTGAAATCTGGCTGCAGACTTCAACTGCGATATTTAAGAGATCTCATGAGAGCTGTGCACTTCTCATACGTTTTAATCCATAGTCATAGTCATTTAGTCATTTAGTCATAGTCATTTAGATGCCTTGCAAAACTCTCACCTTGATTTCCCTTTGTTAGGAGCCAGATTTTTAAGCCTGTCAGCTAAAATAATTCCCCTATTTTAAAAACTGCTCCATTCTCACATTTAACACTCTGAATGAATCAGGTCCATTGATTTTGTTATCTAAATAGGATCAAGGTTCTTTCAAAAATCTGGCACAATTGTGGGTACTGAGCTCATGAACATCTGCCTGTGGATGTCCATCCCATAACAGGTGGACTCCTGCAGCGTGAGCGAGCCATGATGTTACCGAGACTGAATCACATAGAGATTTGTGTCTTTGCTTAATCTTATCTATTCCAGATCTTTGGCTTTATAGTGACCACTAGTATGTGAACACCCTTGACATATAACCATGTGTAAGAACCTGGACACCAATTTTGGTCCTTACTATTATTTTTCTGGAAAATTCCTATATAAGTCTTTTTTTGTTTGGGTTTTTTTTTTTTCCTGCTCATGGATGTAGCCTGTGCAGAACTTTTCCTCTGGTCATTCTACTATTCCAGAAGAAGGTAGAGAGGTACTTTATTAGGCAATGCAGACTGGTGGAATTACACAGCTATTTTGCATATTACAAGAGCAAAAGCGCATCTTGAAGATACATTGGGAATTTGGAACAGTACACTAAACGTGTATTCTCTTGATCTGGTGGCGAAACACAGTGTACTGAGATCTCCTGGGTACTTTCCTCCATCATCTCCCAAGAAAGAAGATGAAGTTTCTATGTCAGACCAGCACCTCTCCCTTCGCACTGACACTGGAAAACCTTGGTATTCCATCAGTGGCACATCCACTAAAAGGTGCATTTTATCAAGACAATCCTTCCACATTTTATCTCAGTAAATGCTTTTCACTAATGTAAATGCTTCACCAGCTGTAGAGAGAGCTACAAATTCCACAGGACAGCCTCAATGGCAGCCCTACCCATGGCATGTTCTCTGCTCCAAAGAGCAGCCCTATACATTTCTGCACATGATCAGATTTTCTTGCCTCCAGCCAAGTCTGCAAGAGAGCTATTTGGTCCCCCAGGGCCACTCAGGTCTTGCCCAACAGGGACTTTTGAATCCATCATGTTAAAACAAAGGAACAAAGCACCTGTAGCTGCCTGGGCACATGGTAGTTAAAGATCAACAATAATGGCAGAGAAGGATGTAAGCATATCCATCATTTCTGAATGCTATAAAAACACGTATTTATACAGCCATTTGTTATGTTCCCACGGTGATGGGAACAATACTGCATTGACTAGAAACCAGTGCTTCCTTCCCCTTGGGCTTGATGTTTTTTGGCAATCATGCTCTCAGAGCCCAGACTCTATGTTGCAACTCATCTCTGCCTCTCAGGTGATCAGCATCAGTTGATGATCCATGGGGTTTCTTGCATTCAAGTACTTCCTGGGGGATTTAAAAACTGCACAGAACAGAACAATATTACATTTTGTTCTTTACAAGCCCATGAAAACATAAGGGATTTTGCATTATGCTACAGAAATGTCCGGAAATAGGTTGAAAAGCAACCTGGCAGATTGTGCAGGCAAAACCATAAGGCCTGTGTTTACAGATGGGTGTCAGACAACCACTGCTCATGGAAGCAGAAGTTAGATCCAAACTACATGGAGAACAGTTCAAACTTTTGTGTGGGTCAGAACAGGAGGGTACTTATAGCTTCACTGGAGCATTGCTATCTGCTGTGTCCAGAAGGGCAGCAGGGCACCAGCACATCTATTACCATCTTGGAGTTATATGCATGCTCTACTTAAGCAGGAGAAATATGAACCACAGAAGTTTTTGATCCAGCAACTCTCACAGCCCAAGCCCAATGTGCCGTCTGAAAGCAAAGAGCACACAGCAAATTTAGAAGGCATCTTTCCTGACCTGAAAGGTGAAGTTCAGTGGCTACTCAGCACTTCATCCTGCAAAATCCTGAGGACATGGACACCATGAAATGAACATCTAGCCAAACTGAAGCTAAAGAGCCTCTAATGGGGATCCATCTCTCAACCTCAGAAATACAAGACCAACAAAGCACCCAGACAGAGGCTTAGATCAGTAACAGGTTAAAAAGGAAGCCTGGATTGAGTAGCTGAACTGCATGAAAAATGAGAGTTGGAGCTTTCATCTTGTTTAAGAAAAACAATCCACAAAGCCCTCGAAAAGATCACAGATATTAATTACCCTGACAAAAATTGGTTCTGTTCACAACAGCACCTTTTTCAGCTCCATCTCAAAAAGGCTATTTGGCTCCAAGTATCTAGGAGACCACAGCAAAAGTGGTTCTGTGAGCAAAAGTTTACTGCTGCCTGACCCAGCACTCCCAGGCTCTGTGCTTCTCCAGGAGGGACATGTATAAATAGGGTGGCAGATGCATACAGGAAACAAATACTCTCATTTTTCTTGGCCAGCCCTGCTCTGAGCTTCTGTGGGATGAAAAGGCATCTGATAAAGAAGGAAAAGAAAGAGTTTAGTCGGCTATGTCACTCTCACAGTAGCCAGTATAACTTGCTCATGCCAGTGCTAGTTCAAAGAATAGGCAGATTTTATCTGTCCTGCCAGACAAGCTGCAATTCAAAGAGGCTGGTATGTGAGCCCATATCCTGCTACTCACTGTAGGCAGGCAAAGGCATTGTGAGATAAGGGAAACCTATACATCACTTGCTATGAACATCTCACTGCAGCCAGAGATAGCTTATTATCCTAGTGACAATAATTTCTGCTCTTGTGGAGGACAGAATGCAGAGGACAAGACATTTGCAAGCTCTGTGGTGTTCACTTAGAGGGTGTCCTCTTGCTTTGCCCAGCCTTTTCCCAGGTGTGAGCTGATACCTCAGTACACAGGCTAATGCTCAGACTGACTTACCCATGGCAAGCGTGGGTTAATTATGTATCACCTGTGAGAAGACCTTTAGCTGGATGGTATAAAGGTGCCTCAAGCAAGTATTGACTCTGACATTGCTGACTGTGACCACAAGGAACAAACATTTGACTGCATCCGATTCCCCATGACTGTGCAGTTTTCCAAGGCAGAAGTTGTTAATCAACCTGTCCTCTCTAACACAACAGCTTCCCTTTGTGACAATTGTCCTCTAAAACCACTAATATAAAACATAGAATCATACATACCATAGAATGGTCAGAGTTGGAAGGGACCTTAAAGATCATCTAGTTCCAA